>JADBJO010006248.1:85972-108472 GCA_016801955.1 Conus betulinus
TTCATACTGACAATACTGACAACCTGTCCTTGTCATGCATGCATCATTTCAACACATATCGTTCATACTGACAATACTGACAACCTGTCCTTGTGATGCATGCATCATTTCAACACATATCGTTCATACTGACAATACTGACAACCTGTCCTTGTCATGCATGCATCATTTCAACACATATCGTTCATACTGACAATACTGACAACCTGTCCTTGTCATTTCATGCATCATTTCAATACATATCGTTCATACTGACAATACTGACAACCTGTCCTTGTCATGCATGCAGATCATTTCAACACATATCGTTCATACTGACAATACTGACAACCTGTCCTTGTCATGCATGCATCATTTCAAACACATATCGTTCATACTGACAATACTGACAACTGTCCTTGTCATGCATGCATCATTTCAAACATATCGTTCATACTGACAATACTGACAACCTGTCCTTGTCATGCATGCATCATTTCAACACATATCGTTCATACTGACAATACTGACAAACCTGTCCTTGTCATGCATGCATCATTTCAACACATATCGTTCATACTGACAATACTGACAACCTGTCCTTGTCATGCATGCATCATTTCAATACATATCGTTCATACTGACAATACTGACAATGCTGACAACCTGTCCCTTGTCATGCATACATCATTTCAACACATATCGTTCATACTGACAATACTGACAATACTGACAACCTGTCCTTGTCATGCATACATCATTTCAACACATATCGTTCATACTGACAATACTGACAATACTGACAACCTGTCCTTGTCATGCATACATCATTTCAACACATATCGTTCATACTGACAATACTGACAATACTGACAACCTGTCCTTGTCATGCATACATCATTTCAACACATATCGTTCATACTGACAATTCAACATAGCGGCATAGTAGGTAACCATGCAGAAGGAAGCAAAACAAAGAAACATGAGCAGAAGAAACAAAGGGAGAGACAATATGTGGGCAGGGATGGGTCACAGAGTGGAGAGAATGGAGATGGGCGGTTTAATAGAGAAGAAATTTAATATATGACAGACGATGTAGCAATTTATGGTTTAAAGAAGACTTTGTGAATGGACGTTCATGAGGGAAAGATCGTTTCTATCGTTCACAACAATATGACAAACCTGTCCTTGGCATGCAAGCATTTCAACAACATATCATTTCAACCTGTATTGTCATGCAGAGATCGTTCATAACAAGGATCGAGGAGAATGACAATACTGACAATATGTGACAAACACATATCGGAATACTGACAATTATGACAAGAAGTCCTTGTCAGGCAGTGCATCATTTACAAGACACATATCGTTCATACTGACAATACTGGACAACATGTCCTGGGGATAGAGAGTGGAGATTTCAATACCCTATCGTTCATACGGACAATATACTGACAACCTGTCACCATAATTGCATGCATCATTTCAAGGACATAGCGTTCAGACTGACAATACTGACAACCTGTCCTTGTCATGAATCATCATTTCAAGAATAGTTCCTATGGTATCTACTGGAACCTGTCCTTGGCAGGAGATCATGGCGACATATATTCGTTACTGAGAATGCTGACAAGATGTCCTTGACGCAGGCATGATTTCAACCCATGTTGAGATTCAGAGAGGAGGAGCCAATGACTGGGGAGGAGGGGGGGAAGACGCTGATTACTGAGATGGACGGGTGGAGGAGAAATTGGGTCAAGGGAGGGTTCGAGAGAAGAGAGACAATGTGACAACCGGTCCTGGTCATGATGGATCAGGAGGAGATATCGAGATACTGAGAGAGGGAGAATCGAGACAACAGGTCCTGGAGGCAACATTCATTCAACACATATTTGAGGACAATGGGAGAGGACATAGCCAGGGGAGAGTGAGAAGGAGAGGGGGGCGTCCGTGAGAGAGGAACAGAGAAACGAGGACAGAGTAGGTCACAGAGAGAGAGAGGAGGAGGAGAGAGGGAGGAGAGAGGAGAGGGGAGAGAGAAGAGGGAGCCAGAGAGAGAGGAGAGAGAGAAGGGCGAGAGACGTGAGAGAGAGGGAGGAGAGAGAGAGAGAGAGATGAGAGGAGAGAGAGGGAGAGAGGAGAGGATCGGAGGAGAGAGGAGAGAGGCGGAGAGAGAGCGAGAGAGAGAGAACACGAAGGAGCAAGACGGATGAGTTTCACACAAGTGAATACAAAATAATCTGCGTACAGCTTACTCTCAAGATCAGGGTGAATGAGGGGAGTGATAGAGAGTGGCCACCACATCACACACCACACACACACACACACACACACACACACACACACACACACAGCAAGCATAAAATAAAGGCACCGAGGCGATATAGCATACTAACCTCAGGCAAACATAGCAGCTCCCAAACACTATTCAGCGTGTCAAGAAAGTCCTTGGAAAATCAAACATCTATTAACACTTTGCTTACAAACCAATGCCGTTACTCGAACTGAAAATGAACAAGCGGCGAAAAACGGTCCGCCATTTTAGACAGTGAGGAGTTAGGAGATGGGAGGGGCTTGGTAGAGCAGGGGAAAAGAGTGGGGGGAGTGGGGTTCACAAGGGGGTAGATGGGTGGGGGTGTGGGGGAGGGGATGGGGGCAGGAGGAGAGAAATCGAAGGGAACACCAACACAACTAAATACAAAAGGATTTTCTTCTTCTTTTTTATATTTTTTTCTTCCTTCCGTTTTTTTTTCTGTTTTTTTTTTTTTTTTTTTTTTTTTTTTTTTTTTTTTTTCGATAGTATTCAAAATGCCAGATGCCATGTCAGTTATCTGAGTGATTAAGTCGAGAGTAGCGAGCTATCATGCTTTTTTTTTTTTTTTTTTTTCATGGGGTCTTTTCTAAAGATGTTTTTTTTTTTCGTGTTTGTAGGTCACCACTTATGTCAAAAGATCCATATGCCATTACGACAAAAGATCCATATGCCATTACGTCAAAAGATCCATATGCCATTACGTCAAAAGATCCATATGCCACTACGTCAAAAGATCCATTACGTCAAAAGATCCATATGCCATTACGTCAAAAGATCCATATGCCACTACGTCAAAAGATCCATATGCCACTACGTCAACAGATCAATATGCCACTACGTCAAAAGATCCATATGCCACTACGTCAAAAGATCATATGCCATTACGTCAAAAAGATCAAAATGCCACTACGTGTCTCATTTTCCCTCAGATGTTAATGTATTTTGTGATTTACGTGCCCTCCATGACACCCCCGCCCCTCTCTCTCTCTCTCTCTATCCACGTCTCTTCCCACATCATTTTTTGTATAAAAGTTCGAACTGAGTTCTGCACAAAATCAGTGGGCTGCAACTGCTTGTCTTTGTTTATTCATTCACATATTTATCTGCTTCTGTTTGCTCATTCGTTCACATATCTCTCGTCTTGTCTTTGTTCTTTCATTCACTCATTTATCTGCTCGCCTTTGTTCTGTCATTCACTCACTTACCTGCTTGTCTTTGTTCTATCATTCACTCATTTATCTGCGGATCTTTGTTCTTTCATTCACTCGTGTATCTGCTTGCCTTTGTTCTTCCATTCACTCATTTATCTGCTTGTCTTTGTTATTTCATTCACATTTATCTGCATGTCTTTGTTCTCTCATTCACTCATGTATCTGCTTGCCTTTGTTCTTCCATTCACTCATTATCTGCTTGTCTTTGTTATTTCATTCACTCATTTATCTGCTTGTCTTTGTTTCATTCACTCATTTTGTCTGTTTTACAAAAACACGGAACCACGAGAGAGAGAGAGAGAGAGAGAGAGAGAGAGAGAGAGAGGAGAGAGAGAGGAGAGAGGGAGAGAGGAGAGAGAGAGAGGAGAGAGAGAGAGAGGGAGAGAGAGAGAGGAGAGAGAGAGAGAGAGGCAGAGAGAGGGAGAGACAGACAGACAGACAGAGAGAGACAGACAGACACAGATGAGTACAGGTAGAGAGCACAACCATAAAATTGACATACACATGCAGGCGCGCGCGCGCACGCACGCACGCACGCACGCACGCACGCACGCACGCACGCACGCACACACACACACACACCACCCTGTGAGATGGCTGTGTGTGTTTACCTCAAATCAAGTTCAGCGTCAAACAGCCTTTAACAAAAATCCCCCAGTCCCCAAATCCCCAAATCTATATTGTGTGCAATTTCTCATAGCAGTTTAATTGTCAGTGTAAAGAAAAAAGACTTTCGGTGAGAAAAAAAAGGATCAACATGTCAAGAAAGCTTTTGTTTCTTGTTTGTCTGTTTGTTCGTTCGTTCGTTTGTTTAATTAATCTCACTCATACCATTATGTGTACCACCGTTGCTTGTATGTACGTTTTTTGTAGACGACATGGCGGATGAAAGGTTTTAATTTTTTTCAAGTTTTTTTTTTTTTTTTTTTTTCTTTTGTTGATTTATTGATGAAGTATTGTCACTTGCCGTGTCCTGTCCATAGCGATATTACCACGCCGCTCTTTCCAGCCAACCCCGTGCATAGCCACACACAGGCTCTTGCTTTCACAGTTGTGCTCGTCAATAGACAATCCTCCAAGCTAGACCCTGCACTGATGCAGACTGTTTGGCGTGATGATGACTATTTGACGTGATGCTGACAGTGACAGTTGTGGCGTGATGCTGACTGTTTGGCGTGATGCTGACTGTTTGGCGTGATGCTGACTGTTTGGCATGATGCTGACTGACAGTTTGGCGTGATGCTGACTGACAGTTTGGCGTGATGCTGTTTGGCGTGATGTTGACTGTTTGGCGTGATGCTGACTGTTTGGCGTAATGCTGACTGACAGTTTGGCGTGATGCTGACTGACAGTTTGGCGTGATGCTGACTGACTGTTTGGCGTGATGCTGACTGTTTGGCGTAATGCTGACTGTTTGGCGTGATGCTAACTGTTTGGCGTGATGCTGACTGTTTGGCGTGTTGCTGACTGTTTGGCGTGATGCTGACTGTTGGCGTGACGCTGACTGTTTGGCGTGTTTGCTGACCAAGTTGCCCAGAACTGCTGAACTCGGTTTTTGAATGCTCACTATGTTTTTTATAGAATGGGCTCTTTAGATGGCCATTTTATACATGGATAAATGACGTCATCCCTGTCCTCGATATCTGGCTACCATGCAGCAGCAGAACGATAAATGTGATTCCATTAAATCATGTCTGTCTGTCTGTCTGTCTGTCTGTCTGTCTCTCTCTCTCTCTCTCTCTCTCTCTCTCTCTCTCTCTCTCTCTCTCTCTCTCTCTCTCTTCCCTACTGACCAGAGATAGTACAGACAGAGGCACTGACACGATTCTCACTGGATGCGTGTAAAGCAGACGATACTATGGTATGTATTCATTTCTCTCTCTCTCTCTCTCTCTCTCTCTCTCTCTCTCTCTCTCTCTCTCTCTCTCTCTCTCTCTCACACACACACACACACACACACAACACACACACACACACACACACACACACACACACACACACACACGTATGCCCACCATTCATTTATATTTCAACCACCACCACCTATTCCCCACCCCTCGCTGCTGTTTGCCCAGGTATTCTCTTTCTCTCTTGTTCCTTCTTTTTTTTTCCTCAGCCAGTACTGCCATCCTTCTCCTTCCTCAGCCAGTACTGCCATCCTTCTCCTTCCTCAGCCAGTACTGCCATCCTTCTCCTTCCTCAACCCGCACTGACACCATTCTCCTTCCTCAACCAACACTGCCATCCTTCTCCTTCCTCAGCCAGTACTGCCATCCTTCTCCTTCCTCAGCCAGTACTGCCATCCTTCTCCTTCCTCAGCCAGTGCAGCCACCCTTCTCCTTCCTCAACCAGCACTGCCACCATTCTCCTGCCTCAACCAACACTGCCATCCTTCTCCTTCCTCAGCAGTGCTGCCATCCTTCTCCTTCCTCAGGCAGTACTGCCATCCTTCTCCTTCCTCAGCCAGTGCTGCCATCCTTCTCCTTCCTCAGTGCCATCCTTCTCCTTTCTTCGACCAGTATTGCCATCCTTCTCCGTCCTCAGCCAGTACTGTCATCCTTCTCCTTCCTCGGCCCAGTACTGACATCCTTCTCCTTCCTCGGCCAGTACTGCCATCCTTCTCCTTCCTCGGCCAGTACTGCCATCCTTCTCCTTCCTCGGCCAGTACTGCCATCCTTCTCCTTCTTCGGCCAGTACTGCCATCCTTCTCCTTCCTCGACCACTGCTGCCATCCTTCTCCTTCCTCAGTGCCATCCTTCTCCTTCCTCAGCCAGTACTGCCATTTCTCTCTCCCCCCAGTACCATCCTTCTCTGTCATCAGCCAGTACCGCCATCCTTCTCTTTCCTCAACAAGTACTGCCGTCCTTCTCCTTCCTCAGTGCCATCCTTTTCTTCCCTCAGCCAGTACTGCCACCCTTCTCCTTCCTCGACCAGCACTGCTATCCTTCTCCTTCCCCGACCAGTACTGCTATCCTTCTCTTCCTCAGTGGCATCCTTCTCCTCCTCAGCCAGTACTGTCATCCTTCTCCTTCCTCAGTACCATCCTCCTCCTTCCTCAGTGTCATCCTTCTCCTTCCTCAGCCAGTGCTGTCATCCTTCTCTTTCCTCAGTGCCATCCTTCTCCTTGCTCAGCCAGTACTGCCATCCTTCTCCTTGCTCAGCCAGTATTGCCATCCTTCTCTTTCCTCAGTGCCATTCTTCTCCTTGCTCAGCCAGTATTGCCATTCTCTCCTTGCTCAGCCAGTACTGCCATCCTTCTCCTTGCTCAGCCAGTATTGCCATCCTTCTCTTTCCTCAGTGCCATTCTTCTCCTTGCTCAGCCAGTATTGCCATTCTTCTCCTTGCTCAGCCAGTATTTCCATTCTTCTCCTTGCTCAGCCAGTATTGTCATTCTTCTCCTTGCTCAGCCAGTACTGCCATTCTTCTCCTTGCTCAGCCAGTATTGCCATTTTTCTCCTTGCTCAGCCAGTATTGCCATTCTTCTCCTTGCTCAGCCAGTACTGCCATTCTTCTCCTTGCTCAGCCAGTACTGCCATTCTCCTCCTTGCTCAGCCAGTATTGCCATCCTTCTCTTTCCTCAGTGCCATCCTTCATCTTGCTCAGCCAGTATTGCCATCCTTCTCTTTCCTCAGTGCCATCCCTTCTCCTTGCTCAGCCAGTATTGCCATTCTTCTCCTTGCTCAGCCAGTATTGCCATTCTTCTCCTTGCTCAGCCAGTATTGCCATCCTTCTCCTTGCTCAGCCAGTACTGCCATCCTTCTCCTTGCTCAGCCAGTACTGCCATCCTTCTCCTTGCTCAGCCAGTACTGCCATTCTTCTCCTTGCTCAGCCAGTACTGCCATTCTTCTCCTTGCTCAGCCAGTACTGCCATTCTTCTCCTTGCTCAGCCAGTACTGCCATTCTTCTCCTTGCTCAGCCAGTATTGCCACCCTTCTTCCTCGACCAGTACTGCTATCCTTCTCCTTCCTCGACCAGTACTGCTATCCTTCTCCTTCCTCGACCAGTACCTGCAGTCACCTGTGTGGACCTGTCGACATCACCTGTGCTCTTAGTTTCTCTCTCTCTCTCTCTCTCTCTCTCTCTCTCTCTCTCTCTCTCTCTCTCTCTCTCTCTCTCTCTCTCTCTCTCTCTCTCTTTCGCCTCTCATCGTATTGTCTCTGTGCCTCTGTAGCACTCTTCCTGTCCTACTGACATTCAAAAGAAAAAGGAAATCTGGGCTGCGAGTCAGTCCCTTCAAAATAAGTTAAGGAAACACACACACACACACACACACACACACACACACACACACACACACACACTTTGTCCATAACTTATGCATTGCCTAGTGGTGTGTGTGTGTGTGTGTGTGTGTGTGTGTGTGTGTGTGTGTGTGTGTGTGTGTGTGTGTGTGTCCTTCATTTAACGTCTATCCACTATTCGTGATATTAGACAAAAAAAAAAAGTGAATGTGTACCGTAGTAATTGCGAGCGTGCACATAATGTATGTATGTATGGGTGCGCGTACACGCGAATGTGTGTGTGTGTGTGTGTGTGTGTGTGTGTGTGTGTTGTGTGTGTGTGTGTGTGTGTGTGTGTGTGTGTGTGTGTGTGTGTGTGTGTGTGTGTGTGTGTGGTGTGTGTGTGTGTGTGTGTGTGTGTGAGTTGTGGATGTGTAAGTGTGTGAATATCTTTACACAAGTCATGAGAGAAGATTGACATGAAACAAAATACTTATAACCAACAACTAAATAATCAATTAAAGTCAAAACGGATGATAGTATTAAAGAAAAACAAACAAAACAAACAAAAACAAAAACAAAAAAAACAAAAACCTTTGCTTCCCCCCCCCCCCCACCCCCCCCCCCTTCCCCACTTATCCACCCCACCCCCCTTCCTTCCTTATCCCCCGCAAATAAAGTTAATAAAGAATGTTATAAGTATTTTCCAATAGGGGTGTGTTCTAAGTATACAAAGAATTCGTACGTTAAAACTGGAGACTGAAAAATAGCCTTCACAGTATTTTGCTTCAATGATAGTAACACAGGCACCAGGTGTGTGTGTGTGTGTGTGTGTGTGTGTGTGTGTGTGTGTGTGTGTGTGTGTGTGTGTGTGTGTGTTCGTTGTACGTGCGTGCGTGCATGCGTGCGTGTGCGCGCGCGCGCGTGTGTGTAGATAGATAGATAGATAGATAGATAGATAGATAGATAGATAGATAGATAGATAGATAGATAGATAGATAGATAGTTTGAGGAGGCGGGTTGTGGGGGCGATACACCCCAGCGGAAAATGAACAATGGAAAACCAAAACAAACGAAACAAAAACAGAAACGAGAAGCAACAAAACAAAACAAAACAAAACAAAACAACACAAAACAAAAAAAAAAAAAACGAACACGAAGAAAAGAAAAGAAAAAGAAAAAAAAAAAACATCCTCTTTCTTTATACCGTGGTCTAGACAGGCTTCTGTAGCGGATGACGGTGCTTCTGCTCTGACGTGAACACAGATGGAGAGTTACAAGACATCCTTTATCTCAGAGTGTTCTCCCCTCTGTAGCGGATGACGGTGCTTCCGCTCTGACGTGGACACAGATGGAAAGCCACCAGACATATCCTTTTCTCTCAGAGTGTTCTCCCTTCCGTAGTAGTTGAAGGTGCTTCTGCTCTGACGTGAACACAGATGGAGAGTTACAAGACATATCCTTTATCTCAGAGTGTTCTCCTTCTGTAGCGGATGACGGTGTTTCTGCTCTGACGTGGACACAGACGGAAAGTTACCAGACGCATTCTTGTCCTCAGTGTGTTCTTTGCATTCAGGCCACATTGTGTGTTCGTTTCCATCAAATTCCCCACACATCCAGCACAGTCAGTGCTGGGATTTCCAACTCTAGAACGGGTTTCATCTTCTGCTGATTGGAGCGCTCCATGTGTAGCCTGTGTAGCCTCTGTGTAGCCTGTGTACCCTTCGTTTAGCCTGTGTAGCCTCTGTGTTGCCTATGTAGCCTGTGTGCTTTGGGCACCTTGTCACGGGGCAATGATTGCGAAGTTCGAACTGGATCATTTAAACCAAGTCTCTACGACTTTTGAAATATATCCATCTTATTTTTAAGAATGTCTTCGTCGTGGTACAAAAGCAGAACCGGAAAGTTTTGTCGTGTGGCGGTCACCAATTCTACTAACTTGGTTTTGCAATGTATTTCACTGTTCGTGTAACGGTCACCAATTCTACTAACTTGGTTTTGCAATGTATTTCACTGTTCGTGTGACGGTCACCAATTCTACTAACTTGGTTTGCAATGTATTTCACTGTTCATGTGACGATCACCAATTCTACTAACTTGGTTTTGCAATGTATTTCATTGTTAGTTTTGTCGTGTGACGGTCACCAATTCTACCAAACTTTGTTTTGCAATGTATTTCACTGTTCGTGTGACGGTCACCAATTCTACCAACTTTGTTTTGCAATGTATTTCACTGTTCGTGTGACGGTCACCAATTCTACCAACTTTGTTTTGCAATGTATTTCACTGTTCGTGTGGCGGTCACTAATTCTACCAACTTTGTTTTGCAATGTGTTTCACTGTTCGTGTGACGGTCACCAATTCTACCAACTTTGTTTAGCAATGTATTTCACTGTTCGTATGACGGTCACCAATTCTACCAACTTTGTTTAGCAATGTATTTCACTGTTCGTGTGACGGTCACCAATTCTACCAACTTTGTTTAGCAATGTATTTCACTGTTCGTGTGACGGTCACCAATTCTACCAACTTTGTTTTGCAATGTATTTCACTGTTCGTGTGACGGTCACCAATTCTACCAACTTTGTTTTGCAATGTGTTTTCACTGTTCGTGTGACGGTCACCAATTCTACCAACTTTGTTTAGCAATGTATTTCACTGTTCGTGTGTGACGGTCACCAATTCTACCAACTTTGTTTTTGCAATGTGTTTTCACTGTTCGTGTGACGGTCACCAATTCTACCAACTTTGTTTTGCAATGTGTTTCACTGTTCGTGTGACGGTCACCAATTCTACCAACTTAGTTTTGCAATGTATTTCACTGTTCGTGTGACGGTCACCAATTCTACCAACTTTTGTTTAGCAATGTGTTTCACTGTTCATGTGACGGTCACCAATTCTACCACTTTGTTTTGCAATGTGTCTCACTGTTCCTCCACACGTGTTACCATCACTTCTCTCTAGGACGGTATGTCAGAGGGAGGGGGGGGGGGGGGGGGGGGGGAGAGACAGGGAGGGGGAAGGGGATGAGGAGCCGAGCAGGAGGGCTAAAGGGGAGAGGCGCGGAGGGAGGGGAGGGGTCAGACGTCTGCACAGACTTGTACTGTAATGAGGTGCATGTGTGCTCTGGCTTAAGCCCCACCAGAGACGTGGTCTCTGGCCCCACATCCCCCGGAATGAAGTGGAGGCAGTGTTCGTCCCTTTTTCGGTGGTTTGTTCCCGCCACACTCGGATCCTCCCGTGCAGTGTTCCGGGGGTTGAGCCTCATTACTGGGGGAGGGATCTCCGCTGTGGTCTTCAGAGGCAGCTTGGACTGAACCCCCTGCAGGACATGCTGGGCCCACAGCTACACTACGTCCCTGTGTCCTTTTACACCTGGAGAGAGAACAATCCCTGACTTTTTACACCTGTATACAACAATCCCTGTGTCCTTTTACACCTGCACACAACACACAACAAAATCTATGAGTCCTTTTACAACTGTATTAACAAAACATGTCTTTTTAACAACTGTATACAACAATCTCTATGTCCTTTTACACCTGTATACAAACGATCCATGTGTCCTTTTACACCTGCATGCAACAATTTATGTGTCCTTTTACACCTGCATACAACAATCTCTGTGTCCTTTACATCTGTATACAGCGCGCTGCAGTCACAATACAATGACATGGTGGGCCCACGGCAGCGCTACGGCCCTGTGTCTTTTCACACCTGTATACAACAATGTCTGTGTCCTTGTACGCCTGTATACAAGATTCCCTGTCTTTTTACACCCGTATGCAACAATCCCGGTGTTCTTTTACACCTGTATACAAGAGCCTCTGTCTTTTTACACCATATGCAGCAATCTATGTGTCATTTTACACCTGTATACAGCAAGCCCTGTGTCTTTTTACACCTGTATACAACAATCTATGTGTCCTTTTACACCTGTACACAACAAATCCATGTGTTCTTTTATACCTGTTTACAACAATCCCTGTGCGCTTTTACACCTATATATACAACAATCCCTATGTCCTTAACACCTGTATGCAACACTCTGTGTCCTTTATACGCCGTATACAACAATCTTTGTTTCCTTTTTTCACCTGTATACAACGATCTTTGTGTCCTTGTACACCTGTATACAACAATCCCTGTGTCCTTTTTTACCTGTATACAACAGTCCCTGTTCCATCATATACCTGTATACAACAATCTCTGTTTCACTATATACCTGTATACAACAATCTCTGTTTCATTATATACCTGTATACAACAATCTCTGTTTCATTCTGTACCTGCATACAACACAGCAGTCACAATGCGAAGCCTGTCACACGTGTATGCAAGGCAGCATGGGGGGGTTAGGAGAAAGGATCAACCCTTTCAACAGACTGTCACATGGACAGACAGCTATAAGATGTACATCTGTCTTACTTTCTCTGTGGATATAATAAGGTGTTCTTGACTTGACTAGTGGGGACATGGACAGTGATTTTTAGAGAGGTCCGCTACCAACATGGACAGCAGCCAAGATGCACGCCTAGTGGGAAACATGGACAGAGAGTCTAAGAACCCTTCTACCCATGGTTGTTGATACTTCTCATTCAGCTGTGGTCAGAGTGGCAGTGTTTAAAACACACATAGCAGTACAACACAGCAGTCAACAGACCTTTGTACGGTTGAGACAGTGGGAGAGAGGGATGGGGGGGGGAGGGGGGAGGACGGGGTCAGGATACAGACCTGCAGAGCTCCGGGAAGTTGTCGGTGACGCGACTAACGTGAGGAACCAGTGTGAGCAACCCACTGTTCGCTGCTTGTTAGGCAGCAACCCTTGTCTTTTGTCTGGACAGCAACCCTTGTCTTCTGTCAGGACAGCAACCCTTGTCTTCTGTCAGGACAGCAACCCTTGTCTTCTGTCAGGACAGCAACCCTTGTCTTCTGTCAGGACAGCAACCCTGTGTCTTCTCTCAGGACAGCAACTCTTGTCTTCTGTGAGGACATACAGGGGCCGATAAAGAACAGCAATCTTGTCTTCTGTGAGGACATACAGGGGCCGATAAAGAACAGCAACTCTTGTCTTCTGTGAGGACATACAGGGGCTGTAAGGAACAGCAACAGCAACCCTTGTCTTCTGTGAGGACATTCGGGGGGGGGGGGGGGGGGGGGGGGGGGGGGGGGGGGGGGGGGGGGGGGGGGGGGTAAGGAACAGCAACCCTTGTCTTCTGTGAGGACATACAGGGGCTGGTAAAGAACAGGCATGTATGATCAAGAAATTTCTTCCTGTTGTATGCGGAGAAAATTATATCTCCATTTGGAAGGTAGAATAGTAAAGGCCTAGTCAATGGCGGACATTTGTGATTTTTTAAGCTTTGCTGGAAAAGATGAAAGAGCACCCTGTAAAGTCTGTAAAGATGGCTTCAGAAAAAAAAAAAAAAGCCATCAGAAGAGGTTGTGGCTGAAGCTTCTGTAGGAAACGTGTGACAAGTTCAACAAGAAACCAGAGACCTCTATTATTGTCAAACACTGTGTGAAACATTGGGTAATCAGCTTTGAACATCATCTCAGGCTTTGGGTGGCAGATGACGCAGGGCTGCTCCCAGCTAGCAGGTTCAACAGTTAAGAACAATACTTCTCTGGGTCCCATTGACTTCGTCAGGCGTTTCTTTTTCTTGTCTGCCTGTTGGCCGACCCTAGGAAAAGGCCCAGTGACTGAGAGGAAAGACCTACCGACTGCGGGGGGAAGTCCTGTTGAGAACGGGAAAGACTCCAACCCTGGATTCTCTTCTGAAGTCACGTAAGACGGTGTGGCGAAGCTTGGCCGTGTCTGGAGTTGTACGTGTGTCTCCTGTCAGCGGAACAGAACGAACGACACTGCAGAATGCGTGCAGCAGTTAGTGGATGGGAGCACCTCTCGCCTGTGGGCTCTGCAGCCATAAGATACCGACTGCTACACCGTGGAGGTTCTAATGTGTCACGACCAGTGGCCCTCACACAATGGCACGTTGTGTTGTGTCACTACCAGTGGCCCTCACACAATGGCACGTTATGTTGTGTCACTACCAGTGGCCCTCCCACACAATGGCACTTTGTGATGTGTTATCACCAGTGGCCCTCACACAATGGCACGACCAGTGGCTCAAACACAATGGCACGTTGTGATGTCACGACCAGTGGCCCTCACACAATGGCACGTGGTGATGTCACGACCAGTTGCCCTCTCACAATGCCACGTTATGTTGTGTTATCACCAGTGGCTCTCACACAATGGCAGGTTGTGTTGGTCATCATCAGTGGCTCTCACACAATGGCAGGTTGTGTTGTGTCATCACCAGTGGCTCTCACACAATGCCACGTTGTGTTGTGTCATCACCAGTGGCCCTCACACAATGGCAGTGACCAGGGAGCAGTACATCCTTTGACGAATGTGGTCCCCCTAAGTTAACAGTAACTCC
The DNA here is from genome assembly GCA_016801955.1 of Conus betulinus. Taxonomy (NCBI): domain Eukaryota; kingdom Metazoa; phylum Mollusca; class Gastropoda; order Neogastropoda; family Conidae; genus Conus; species Conus betulinus. Next base: position 100,143 of record JADBJO010006248.1, read on the forward strand.
GTATCCTTACAGAAGTCCCACATAGAACATAGCTCTGTATCCTTACGGAAGTCCCACATAGAGCATAGCTCTGTATCCTTACAGAAGTCCCACATAGAGCATTAGGCGTTTAGGTTTGGCTCTTTCTGTTGATTGATAACAAATATGGGTATTATAATCAATGCACTGAGTAAGGGACTCACCGCAAACAAAGAATATTTACAAAGAAAATACGATTTATGTAACGAAACACAGAAACTGCCCCCCTCCCCACCCCACCCCTCCCCGTCGAGTGAGAATCCGGTCAGTGCGTCTGTCTGCACTCTCTCTGGTCAGCATGAAAACAGTCAGTGCGTCTGTCTGCACTATCTCTGGTCAGTATGAAGACAGTCAGTGCGTCTGTCTGCACTCTCTCTGGTCAGTATGAACAGTCAGTCCGTCTGTCTGCACTCTCTCTGGTCAGTATGAACACAATTGAACACCATTTTAATCTTTCAGGCCTCCGGCCCATAACAATTTGAGGTGCAGTGTACACACAAATAAGAATAAAGAGAAATGACAACAAAAAGTATATTTTTCGATGTACTAAAGATGTTAACGTGTGAGGGTAACTAATTATTCACACTGTGTGGGATACGGGTTCTTCTCTTTTTTTTCAGTTCATAATGATTATGAGAGAGAGAGAGAGAGAGAGAGAGAGAGAGAGAGAGAGAGAGAGAGAGAGAGAGAGGGCAAAGTATGACACACAGCATTTTCACGAACGTGGAAATGTTGCTGGAGGCGCGTGCTAGCTGCAGCTGGCTCTGTGGCGGACAACACGTTCCATGCTACATCCGCCATGGAGTGTGCATTGTTGTTACTTACGGTCAGCTGTGAGCGTAAGGGGCGCACAGAGGTCCTAATGAAATGTCCTTACATGCCCGTACCCTGTGTCAACACAGGGCAGGCTTCTGAGAACAGTGCCGCACTGCTCTGGGCTGGCTGGTTGGCAGCGGAGCACAGTGCATCTCTGACCTACTCTGGCACCTAGGAGTGTACCTGTGTCTTCTCCACTGCTCTGAGTGAAGATCAAACACGTGTCATGTCGAACAGACAGGATGGCAGGGTTTTCGATGTGAATCAATGGTTAAGCTGTAAGCGGTTAACCAATTTGATTAAGGATTTAGGATTGAGGCTTTTCTGATTTCTAATGTATAAAAGAAAGAGCTCTTGCCTTTGTTCCGTAGTTCTTCAAATCAATCAGCATGCTTTGTGACAACACAACATCAAGTCACTATCGTAAAAGGACATGAAACATTCTTGTTTTCACACCGTAGAAGAAGGATGCCACCAAGTAGATCGTCTTTCACAATACTTGTCGCTATTCTTGATAGCTGTTTCTGATGAGCCTGTTCATTACAATATCAGACATAAACGGATTAGCACATACAACTGCGCAGTTTGCAGGCATGCTCTTCTTGAGGGGAGCAGATGTTTTGGAGGCGGTCTTGTTTGATTTCAACACTATGTTCAACGATATGGACTATTCGAGAAGAAATGAAGATACCCCATCAATAGAAGAAATGATGATACCTCATCGTCAGAAGAAATGAGGACAACTCTTCCACAGTGACACTTCAGAAGAATCTCTCTGGCTTAGTTCCAACGACACTGAATCTATATATATATATATATATATATATATATATATATATATATATATATATATAGTAAAATTAGAATTAAAAAGGCCACTCAGAATATTAAAAGTGCTCAACCAAACAGGGAGCGACAAAACAGTTTAAAATAGGTTTAAAAATGGAGGATTATATATATATATATATATATATATATATATATATATATATATATATATATATATATATATATATATATATATATATACTTTATTGCAAATGTATGGCATATGCTTTTTTTACAGTCTTGATATGACTATCCGGTTTGGCGAGGCTAGGTGCAACATCACATAGCTTGACGTGTATGTTTATAGGTACTTATTCAAACCATTTTCACCAATGACAAAATGGATGCTGCCAGTTATTAAACAATGGGTATGAAAAAAAAAACAAAAATAGCACACGTTTAATCAAATAGTGGGGCAGACAATGGGCATCTTATATCAAATCAAATAATGGGGCAGACAATGGGCATCTTATATCAAATCAAATAATGGGGCAGACAACGGGCATCTTATATCAAATCAAATAATGGGGCAGACAATGGACATCTTATATCAAATCAAGTCATGGGGCAGACAATGGGCATCTTATATCAAATCAAATAATGGGGCAGACAATGGGCATCTTATATCAAATCAAATAATGGGGCAGACAATGGGCATCTTATATCAAATGAAATAATAGGGCAGACAATGGACATCTTGTATTAAATCAGATAATGGATCAGACAATGGGCATCTTATATCAAATCAGATAATGGGACTGACATTAATGGGCATCTTATACTAAATCAGATAATGGGCAGCAGGCAAAGGGCATCTTTCATTGCATCAAGTAATGGAGCAGACGGTGGGCATCTTACATTGAATCCATAATGGGGCATACAAAGGACATCTTGCATTAAATGAAATCATGGTAAAGTCTGTTGGCATCCTATGATCCTATAACCTTCAGGCTGTGCTGGGTCAGGGGGGGGGGAGGAGGGGGAGGGGGGTGCGGGTGTAACGTACAAGCTCCTGTAACAGCAGTCCTTAGGACTCCGGGGGGGGGTGTTGTACAAACCCCCTGTGACAGCAATCCATAGACCTCTGGAGTGGGTGTATACAAACCTCCTGTAACAGCAGTCCTTAGGACTCCGGGGTGGGTGTGTACAAACCCCCTGTGACAGCAATCCATAGACCTCTGGAGTGGGTGTATACAAACCTCCTGTAACAGCAGTCCTTAGGACTCCAGGGTGGGTGTGTACAAACCCCCTGTGACAGCAATCCATAGACCTCTGGAGTGGGTGTATACAAACCTCCTGTAACAGCAATCCTTAGGACTCCAGGGTGGGTGTGTACAAACCCCCTGTGACAGCAATCCATAGACCTCTGGAGTGGGTGTATACAAACCTCCTGTAACAGCAGTCCTTAGGACTCCGGGGTGGGTGTGTACAAACCCCCTGTGACAGCAATCCATAGACCTCTGGAGTGGGTGTATACAAACCTCCTGTAACAGCAGTCCTTAGGACTCCGGGGTGGGTGTGTACAAAACCCCTGTGACAGCAATCCATAGACCTCTGGAGTGGGTGTATACAAACCTCCTGTAACAGCAGTCCTTAGGACTCCGGGGTGGGTGTATACAAACCTCCTGTGACAGCAATCCACAGACCTCTGGAGTGGGTGTATACAAACCTCCTGTAACAGCAGTCCTTAGGACTCTGGGGTGGGTGTATACAAACCTCCTGTAACAGCAGTCCTTAGGACTCCGGGGTGGGTGTATACAAACCTCCTGTAACAGCAGTCCTTAGGACTACGGGGTGGGTGTATACAAACCTCCTGTGACAGCAATCCACAGACCTCTGGAGTGGGTGTATACAAACCTCCTGTAACAGCAGTCCTTAGGACTCTGGGGTGGGTGTATACAACCTCCTGTAACAGCAGTCCTTAGGACTCCGGGGTGGGTGTATACAAACCTCTTGTAACAGCAGTCCTTACTACTCCGGGGTGGGTGTATACAAACCTGTAACAGCAGTCCTTAGGACTCTGGGGTGGGTGTATACAAACCTCTTGTAACAGCAGTCCTTAGGACTCCGGGGTGGGTGTATACAAACCTCCTGTAACAGCAATCCACAGACCTCTGGAGTGGGTGTATACAAACCTCCTGTAACATCAGTCCTTAGGACTCCGGGGTGGGTGTATACAAACCTCCTGTAACAGCAATCCACAGACCTCTGGAGTGGGTGTATACAAACCTCCTGTAACAGCAGTCCTTAGGACTCCGGGGTGGGTGTATACAACCTCCTGTAACAGCAGTCCTTGGGACTCCGGGGGGGTGTCTACAAACCTCCTGTAACAGCGATCCACAGACCGGGGGAGGGGGGGGGGGCGTGAAAGAAGGGCTGGGTACAAGTACGGCAATGTTTGATTGCCTTCACTACTGGTCCCAGGCCTTACTGCCATGTCAAACAAGGACAAACAGATGAATGCTACAGAGTACGGCAATGTTTGATTGCCTTCACTACTGGTCCCAGGCCTTACTGCCATGTCAAACAAGGACAAACAGATGAATGCTACAGAGTACGGCAATGTTTGATTGCCTTCACTACTGGTCCCAGGCCTTCCTGCCATGTCAAACAAGGACAAACAGATGAATGCTACAGAGTACGGCAATGTTTGATTGCCTTCACTACTGGTCCCAGGCCTTCCTGCCATGTCAAACAAGGACAAACAGATGAATGCTACAGAGTACGGCAATGTTTGATTGCCTTCACTACTGGTCCCAGGCCTTCCTGCCATGTCAAACAAGGACAAACAGATGAATGCTACAGAGTACGGCAATGTTTGATTGCCTTCACTACTGGTCCCAGGCCTTCCTGCCATGTCAAACAAGGACAAACAGATGAATGCTACAGAGTACGGCAATGTTTGATTGCCTTCACTACTGGTCCCAGGCCTTTCCTGCCATGTCAAACAAGGACAAACAGATGAATGCTACAGAGTACGGCAACGCTTGATTGCCTTGATCCCAGCCTTCACTACTCGTCCAGAGTACGGCAATGGCCTGGTCCCAGGCTCCTGCCATGTCAAACAAGGACAAACAGATGAATGCTACAGAGTACGGCAATGTTTGATTGCCTTCACTACTGGTCCCAGGCCTTCCTGCCATGTCAAACAAGGACAAACAGATGAATGCTACAGAGTACGGCAATGTTTGATTGCCTTCACTACTGGTCCCGGCCTTCCTGCCATGTCAAACAAGGACAAACAGATGAATGCTACAGAGTACGGCAACGCTTGATTGCCTTCACTACTCGTCCCAGGCCTTCCTGCCATGTCAAACAAGGACAAACAGATGAATGCTACAGAGTACGGCAATGTTTGATTGCCTTCACTACTCGTCCCAGGCCTTCCTGCCATGTCAAAACAAGGAGAGAAAGATGGATGGTACTGCAGTTGTCATAGCCAGACAGCACCTATTGACTCACCCTCTCTCCAATCCAATCCGACCTCTCTCCTCTCTCTATATCTCTCTCTCTCCTCTCCTATCTATAGATCTCTGACATACTCTCGTTTATATCCCGTTCTTTCTTTAGGATATCTCTAGCTCTATATCTCATCCTCTCTCTCTCGTCTCTCTATCTCTATCTCTCTCTCTCGGTTTATATCCGTTTTTTTTTTTTTTTTTCTCATTTTTGTAGTCTATTGTTTCTAGCTCTCTCTCTCTAAGAGATTCTCTAGAGCTTCTCTTCTCTCTCTCTCTCTCTCTCTCTCTCTCTGATCTCAAGTAGTATTCAATCCCTCTCTCCAAACCAGTAAGAACCTCTCTCTCTCTCGCTCTCTCTCTATATTATACTCTCTCTCTCTCGATCTTCTCTCTCGTTGATATCCAGTTTATCTCCTCTCGTATCTATCTCTTTCTATTTCTCTCTCTCTCTCTCTCTCTCTCTCTCTCTCATAGTTATAATATTTTTCTCCCTCTCTCACCCTGCTCCGCATTATCTCTCTCTCTCTCTATCTCTCTGTCGTCTGTCTGTCTCTCTCTCTCTCTCTCCTCTCTCATCTCTCTACTCCTCTCTCTCTCTCGTTCATATCTCTGTTTAGATCACGCTTCCATTAATCTAATCCTCTCTCACTTCATCTTCTCCCTCTTTCGATCTCTTTATCTCTCTCTATCTCGCTCTCCTCTATATCTCTATCTGTCTCTGTTATACCATTCCTCCCTTTCTATCCCTCCCTCTCTGTCTCTGTATCTGTCTCTGTCTCTATCTCTCTCTATCTTCTCTCTCTCTCTCCTATCTCTCCGTCCCCCTTGGCTCTTTCTCTCTCTCTCATCTACATCCTATTCACTCCTATTTCCCTCCATCCGACCTCTATCTCTCTCTCTCTTCTCTCTCGTCTCTCTCTTCTCTTCTCTCTCTCTCTCTCTCTCTCTCTCGTATTTATACTATCTATCTCTCTCTTCTCCTTGCTCCGCCTTCTCTCTACCTCCCTCCCCCCTCACTCTCTCTCTCTCTCTCTTTCGTTTATATCCGTTCCCTCCCTCTCCATCCTTCTCCCCCTCTCTCTCCCTCTCTCTCTCTCTCCGTTTATATCCCCATCCCTCCCTCTCTCTCTCCTCTCTCTCTTCTCTCTCTCTCTCTCTCTCCTCTCTCTCTCCCTCTCTCTTTTTCTCCCTCTCTCTGACCTTTTCCGCCCGCCTGCCTAGAAGTCACGGATATGCAGGGAAATGGGTGAATACGCATGCGAAAATTAAACAAAGCAGATATCGAATGACTGGCAGCGGGCTGCAGGCGGGAAGATGTTGCAAGCCCCCCTGATGACAAAGGAAACAAAGGCCTGGGGAAGGAGAAGGCTTGAAGGGCAGGGCGGCAGGCAAAGGGGCAAGTTGTGGGGTGTCCCTTTCACTTTCAATGACTCCGGATGTTCAAATAAAGATCTCGTCTGGCATTCCCTGTCATTAAGACTCACGCTGCGTTTTGTGTACGAGCTCGTGTGGGAAAAATGAGAGAGAGAGAGGAGAGAGCGAATGACGAGAGAGAGAGAGAGGAGAGAGAGAGAGAGAGAGGGGAGGAGAGAGAGAGAGAGAGATTTTCTTTATGAGAAAGAATTACTATTTACGTGAACAAACGGGCGTCTTTTGTGTTTCTTGCTCCCTGGTAAAGCTAAAGAAAGAAATAGCAATACACGCAACAGAAGACGCACAAACACCTATACTGAAGACGAAAAACGTACAGACATGAGTACACACACCATTATGTGGGCACAGATTCGGTGGAGTGGAGAGATGCAGGGGGGGTGATGAACACAGGGGACGGAAGTGGCGAGGCGGAGGTAACCCCAACATCAATAAGTACAAAGGGTTTGTCGTGCGCCCCGTGAGAGAGAGAGAGAGAGAGAGCGCGATGAGAGGAGAGAGAGAGAGAGAGAGAGAGAGAGAGAGAAGAGGAGAGAGAGAGAGAGAGAGAGAGAGAGAGAGAGAGAGAGAGAGAGAGAGAGAGAGAATGTTTATGTGAACTCTTGAACTAGTAATAAACGCTCATCTTTACAGGGTACTGGCTCCTCATTGCTCGGTTTTCTTATTTGGAGAAGTGATTTTTGCTCTTGGAAGATGAGAGATTGCCGGGCACTTTAGCGAAGGCAGCGGGACGAGATAGGGCGAAAGCAAAGAAGAGGAAAAAAAATAAACAAAAGAGTTTTTGGTGATTCTAGGGGCAAGCACCCTGTGTTGCGCTCTGTATTTGGTATCCTGACAGCCCCTTCTGGGCACTCGACGCCCTGCAGTCCAACGACTGTGTATGTCTGTGATGGCCCATAATACCCCGTGCCCTGCAGTCCAACGACTGTGTATGTCTGTGATGGCCATAATACCCCCGTGTCCTGCAGTCCAACGACTGTGTATGTCTGTGATGGCCATAATACCCCGTGCCCTGCAGTCCAACGACTGTGTATGTCTGTGATGGCCATAACACCCCCGTTCCCCTGCAGTCCAACGACTGTGTATGTCTGTGATGGCCATAATACCCCCGTGTCCTGCAGTCCAACGATTGTGTATGTCTGTGATGGCCAAAACCCCGTGTCCTGCAGTCCAACGATGTGTATGTCTGTGATGGCAACAAAACCCCCGTGTCCTGCAGTCCAACGATTGTGTAGGTCTGTGCAGGCCATAATGCCACGTGTCCTGCAGTCCAACGATGTTACATGGTTTTGGCATGTGTGCATATCAGTGATGGCTGAATCCCCACTCCCACCCCCACCCCCGTCTCCTCCTCCGTATTCTCCAGTCTAGCGACGTTCAACAGCTTTGGAATGTATGTAGGTCTGTGCTGGCCGTAATATCACCCCACGCACCCCCCCCCCCCCTCCCGTATCCTCCAGGAGACAGTAGCATGGGATGTAGGGAGGGGATGGGGTGAGGGGCTGAAAATATGTCATAGTTTAGAGAGAGAGGAGAGGAGAAGAGAGAGAGAGAGAGAGGTGTGTGTGTGTGTGTGTGTGTGTGTGTGTGTGTGTGTGTGTGTGTGTGTTTCCCAGAATCGTGTCGGGATGAAGCACATGGATACAGACACATAATCCCCACAGACTCCGCAAACAACACCCACACTGTTTAAGACGGTAGAGACTAGCTGTCTGTCTTCAGGCAAATGTGTCTGAGTATAAAACTTAGGGGAGGAGGTGCGTGAGTGCGTGCGTG
>JADBJO010006248.1:113472-115972 GCA_016801955.1 Conus betulinus
AAACAAAAAAAAAAAAAAAACAAAAAAAAACAAAGGAGATGATCATAGATTTTAGGGAAAGCGAAAAATTATGTGCCTGATCTTTATATTGATGGTAAAAAAAGGAACGGATAGAGGAATACAAATATCTGGGCACAACATTAGACAATAAGCTCACTTTCAATACACACACCAGGTCCGCATACAAAAAATGCCAAATCCAGAATGCATTTCCTACGCAAATTGAGGAATCTGCATGTCCAGCCAAAAATTCTTAAAACATTTTACAGGAGTTTTATTGAGTCTGTCTTGACTTTTCATGCATTTGCTGGTATGGAAATCTTAGTTTGAAAAACAGCAAACTCTTGGATAGCATTGTGAACATCTGTGGTAAGATTGTTGGTGAGAGAGACAGGAGAGTATGAGTGAGTTGTATGAAAGGCGTGCGGTGAACAAGGCTTGTGCCATTGTTAGTGACTGTGGGCACACGCTTGCGGGACCGTATGAGCGCCTTCCATCAGGCAGACGATTTCGTGTCCCCAGAGAGCTAAGCTGATGCGCACAAAAAAGAGCTTTGTTGTCAAATCCATTGCGTTTTTAAACAAACACAGCATGCAAGAAGAAGAGATGGTGGATCACCTGTGATATAATAAGCATGTGCGCGTGTGTGTATGTCTGAGCAAGCGGGAAAGTATAGATGCTGGAGTGTGTGTGTGTGTGTGTGTGTGTGTGCGTGTGTGTGTGTGTGTGTGTGTGTGTGTGTGTGTGTGTGTGTGTGTGTCCTGGAGCAGTGAGGAATAGAAATGTCTGGAATATGTCTTATCTTAATGATTTTAATATAAATCAATCTCTCTCTCTCTCTCTCTCTCTCTCTCTCTCTCTCTCTCTCTCTCTCTCTCTCTCTCTCTCTCTCTCTCTCTCTCTCTCATGCGTGCGGGCACGCATGTATGTATATATAATTATGTGTGGCTGGGTGCATGCTTTATTTGCACTATCAAAAGAGAAGAAAACAATGAAATTCCCATTTTGGTGATACACGCATGTTTCATTGTTTGAAAGTGATTTTAATATTCAGTGTCACGTTTGTAACTATAAATATGTATGTCTTAACTTTCAGGGCAGCGGTCACGAATGTAATTTCTCTTTTAACGAGAGATAATAAAGTTTTCTGAAAACACACCCTTTATCAGTCGTTTGTTGTCCTATCCAGTTCAAATGTATGATTACCGAGGCAAGCCCAAATATTTCATTTCTCGCTTTCTACTCCAGTCTTTCTGATTCCATTTCACCCTTCTGACTCCATATCATCTTACTTTCTATTCTATTTCTCGTATCTTACTGATCATATCTTACTGATTCTATTTCTCGCTTTCTACTCAAATCGTATCTTTCTGATTCTATTTTTCCCTTTCTACTCCAATCATATCTTACTGATTCTATTTTCTCGCTTTCTATTTCAATCATATCTTACTGATTCTGTTTCTCCCTTTCTATTTTCATCATATCTTACTGATTCTGTTTCTCCCTTTCTATTTCAATCATATCTTACTGATTCTGTTTCTCCCTTTCTACTCCAATCATATCTTACTGATTCTGTTTCACCCTTTCTACTCCAATCATATCGTACTGATTCTCATCCAGTCTGCTCCAGACATACAGCACTGGATGCTATTGGGTCCTGCCATGTTCTATCCTGTTCAGTCCTGTCTAATCCAAACATTTTCATGTAACGCTGTCCAGTTCGGTGCCAAACATATCTCATTCAATACTATCTGATCCTGTCATGACACTTCCTACGATCCACGCCAGTCACGTCCAGTCACGTCCTTTGCTGTCCAGTCAACATGGATCCACTTCAGTCCTACCCAGTTCATGCTGAATAGTTCCTTTTTCATTCTATCCAGTCTTGTCCGGACATGTTCTAGTCGATCCTATCCAATTCAGTCCAAAAATACATTCTTCAATCAGGTCATGTCCAGTACACTCACCTTGTCTCAAATGCAGTTCTATGCAATCCAGTCCAATCCTATCTTATTCGCTGCCTGCCCTGTCCACTGCAAACAGATCCAGTTGGATTCTGCCCCGTCATGTCCAAACCTCTGTGTCCTTTCGCCCTGTGCAGTACAAACATCAGACCTGTTACCCTAAAACTGCTATCGGTGTACTTTTCAACACATCATTTTCTACAGAGTGTGACAAACGTTCCAAAATCAGGAGAAAGAGGGAAGGAGGGGGTGGTAGGAGAGGAGGAGAGAGCATTCATTTCGCTTCCACCTGCAGCCGCAGTACATAGAAATGTGTCAGGGCATGTAGTGGAAGCACCGCTCAGGCATGTGTCAGCCACTGACATTGACAGGCATGTGTCAGCCACTGGCACTGACAGGCATGTGTCAGCCACTGACATTGACAGGCATGTGACAGCCACTGGCACTGAGAGGCATGCGTCAGCCACTGACATTGACAGGCATGTGACAGCCACTGCACTGACATGCATGCGTCAGCCACTGGCATGGCATTGACA
>JADBJO010006248.1:120972-138945 GCA_016801955.1 Conus betulinus
AAAAAAGAGAGGACTGGAGAAAGGAAAAAGAAAAAGAAACAAAGAGAGGACTGGAGAAAGGAAGAAAGAAACAAAGAGAGAGGACTGGAGAGAAGAAGAAAGAAACAAAGAGAGGACTAAGAAAGAGGAAGAGAAACAAAACAAAAGACACTAAGAAAAAGGAAAAAAAGAGAGGACTAGAGAGAAAGAGAAAGAAGAAAGAAACAAAGAGAGGACTGGAAAGAAAAAGAAAGAAAGAAACAAAGAGAACTGGAGAAAGAAGAAGAAAGAAACAAAGAGAGGACTAGGAGAAAGAAGAAAGAAACAAAGAAGGACTAAAGAAAAAAAAAACAAAGAAAGGACAAAGGAAAGGAAGGAAGAGAAAAGAAAAAAAATAAAAAAAAAGGAAAGGAAAGGAAGAACAGAAACAAAAGAGAAAAGAAAAGAAGAAAGAAAAAAAAGATGAATTGGTCAAAAAGGAATAAAAAAAGAAAGAAAAACAAATTAACAAGAAAAAAAAAAAAAAAAAAAACAAGGAAAGTCTTAGAGAAGAAAAGAAACAGAATAAAAAGAAAGAAAAAGGTCAGGAGAGCGAAGAATAAATTAAAGAAAGGAGTGAGGCGAAAGAAAAAAGAAAAATAGTGTGACAGAAATTATCACAGAGAGAAATGAAAGAAAAGCAGTAAGGAAAAAAAAAAAAAAAATATTGTGGAGAGAAATTATCAAAGAAAGAAAAGAATTGAAGAAACGCGTTAGGACGTTAAGCAAGAACCAATAACAGGAAGGATTAAGGGGGAAAAGAACAAGGAAAGAAACTGTGAACAACAGGGATCAACGAAAGAAAGAAAGGCAGAAAAAGAATTATGGAGAGAAAACAAAGAAAGAATTAAAGAAAGGAGTGACGGAAGAACAGAAGCACGAATCAGTTAAGGAGGGGATTGAGGGAAGAAAGGAAGAAGAAAAAACACGCAAACAAAAAAGAAAAAGAAAATCTATTTTCAACAACTGGGAAAAAAAAAAAAAAAAAAAAAAAAAAAAAAAAAAAAAAAAAAAAAAAAACTGGATGTTTGTATTGTTCAAGCTGAAGGTATGCCTGAACATTGAACTCATCTGTTAACAGTACGAACGGTGTTGTCTTGCCTGTGTTTGTTTGATTAAGAATAAAGTGCGCGTGTGTGTGTGTGTGTGTGTGTGTGTGTGTGTGTGTGTGTGTGTGTGTGTGTGTGTGTGTGTGTGTGTGTGTGTGTGTGTGTACGCGCGCGTGCCTTTGGATATATTAGTTTTATTTGCTTGTTTTCATTAATTGGCGTCAGTGGTTTTAATGAGCACATAGGTGTTTTTCCTTTGGCAAACAAGCGCAGCCATTGAAGTGCCTGTGGTGTGCTGGCAGGCTTCTGTGTCATCTCTCCTTTCGTTCCTTTCTCTTCTTCCTCCCCTCCCCCTTTCCCTCTTTGCTCTTTTTTTTTCTTTCTTAAGATTGGTCGACTCTCTCTTTCTTTCATTTCTCTATGTATGTATGTATGTATGTATATGTATGTATGTATGTATGTATGTATGTATGTATGTATGTATGTGTGTGTGTGTGTGTGTGTGTGTGGTGTGTGTGTGTGTGTGTGTGTGTGTGTGTGTGTGTGTGTGTATATAGTACCGAGCACCATTCCAGCAACTTACAGAGCAAGCTTTGTTTATAATTCAATATTTCTTGCAGTCATTGCAACACCTAGCTGCTCTGTAAGTTGCTGGAATGGTGCTCGGTACTTATCCTTGGAATTTATTGTTTCATATTATATATATATATATATATATATATATATATATATATATATATATATATATATATATATATATATATATATATATATATATATATGTGTGTGTGTGTGTATATGTGGATGGATGGATGGATGCACGTACGAACGCACGTACCTACGCACGTATGTATGTATGCATGATGCATGCATGCATGATGCATGCATGCATGTATGTATGTATGTATGTATGTATGTATGTATGTATGTGTATGTATCGTATGTCTCCTTCTTCTTCTTCTTCTTCTTCTTCTTCTTCTTCTTCTTCTTCTTCTTCTTCTTTCTTCTTCTTCTTCTTCTTTGTATAACAATTGATGTTATTTTGTAATTCAATGTTACCTTACCTTTTTATGTAGTTGTTGTTGGGCAGAATTGTAAAAAAGGCCTTCAATGAGCCTAATTATCAACCCTTTAAGATTCATTCATTCATTCATTCATTCATTCATTCATTCATTCATTCTTCTTCTTCTTCTTCTTCTTCTTCTTCTTCTTCTTCTTCTTCTTCTTCTTCTTCTTCTTCTTCTTCTCCTCCTCCTCCTCCTCCTCTCTCTCTGCTCACCTCCTCCTCGTCGTATTCTCTCTCTCTCTCTCTCTCTCTCTCTCTCTCTCTCTCTCTCTCTCTCTCTCTCTCTCTCTCTCTCTCTCTCTTACTTTATTTCAACATGCTTTGATTGTTATATTTACTTAGTTATTCAGTTTGCCTGTTTCATTCCAGATTTTTTCTTCTCTTTTCTGGCACTGTTCCCCTTTGACCCAAAGACTGTATATGTCAATGTCAATAAAGATATGTCTGAAGCATCTCTCTCTCTCTCTCTCTCTCTCTCTCTCTCTCTCTCTCTCTCTCTCTCTCTCTCTCTCTCACACACACACACACACACACACACACACACACACACACACACACACACACACACACACACACACACACTCCTTTCTCTGTCACTCCCTCTTTCTCTGCTACTCCATACTTCTCTTTCACTCTTTTTGTACTTCCAGTTCTTATAGAACAGGGGGTGCTTTACAATGGGAACGAAGAAATGCTGTCTGTGTGTGTGTCTGTCTGTCTGTCTGTCTGTCTCTGTCCGTCTCGTGTCCGCGGTCAAAATGTGTTCCACTCGATACAGACAAAACTACCGGGCCGATTTTTCTGAAAATTTGTAGGTATGTTCATTATGGGTCACGGATGATGCCTGATGTTAAATTTTACCGTTGTAGCCGTTGCTAACGGCTATAACAGCCCATAACGGTTTTTCTTCTTTATGGAATATCTTAGAAAGTACGTGGTCGATCTTTGTGAAAATCTGTAGGTATGTTCATTATGGGTCACGGATGATGCCCAATGTTTTAGTTTACCGTTGCAGCCGTTACTAACGGCTGTAAGGGCCCTTAACGGTTTTCTTCTTTATGGAAAATCTCAGAAAGTGCTTGGCCGATCTTTCTGAAAATTTGTAGGTATGTGCATTATGGGTTACAGATGATGGCCGATGTTTACAAGAATAGTCGTTACTAACGGCTATAACGGCCCAAAATGGTTTATCCTCTTTATGGAATATCTCTCGCGTATTCTAGATAAACTGGAAGTACATTTATATGCTTTGCATGTTTGTTTTTTTTTTCTTTTTTTTTTTTCTCCCACCCCCTCTTTCTCTGTCACACTCTCTTTCTATACTACTCCTTACTACTATGTCACTCTTTATTTCTCTGTCACTCTCTCTTTCTCTGTCACTCTCTCTTTCTCTACTACTCTCTTTTACTATGTCACTCTCTCTTTCTCTGTCACTCTCTTTCTCTACTACTCTCTTACTACTATGTCACTCTCTCTTTCTCTGTCACACTCTCTTTCTCTACTACTCCTGTACTACTATGTCACTCTCTCTTTCTCTGTCACTCTCTCTCTTCTCTGTCACTCTCTCTTCTCTCTACTACTCCTTACTACTATGTCACTCTCTATTTCTCTGTCACACTCTCTTTCTCTACTACTCCTTACTACTATGTCACTCTCTCTTTCTCTGTCACTCTCTCTCTTCTCTGTCTACTCTTCTCTTAATTGTCACTCCCTCTTTCTCCGTCACTCTCTCTTCTCTGTCACTCTCTCTTCTCTTTCTCTCTCACTCTCTCTTCTCTGTCTCACTCTCTCTTTCTCTCTCACTTCTCTCTTTCTCTCACTCTCTCTCTTTCTCTGTCCCTCTCTCTTTCTTAACTAACTCTCACTACTATGTCACTCTCTCTTTCTCTGTCACTCTCTCTTTCTCTGTCACTCTGTCTTTTCTCTGTCACTCTCTCTTTCTCTGTCACTCTGTCACGCTCTCTTTCTCTGTCATTCCATTTTTATCGTTCACTCTCTCTTTCTTTCTCACTTCCTCTTTCTTTCTCACTCACTCTTTTCTCTGTCACTCTCTCTTTCTCTGTCACTCGCTTTTTCTCTGTCACTCTCTCTTTCTCTGTCACTCTCTCTTTCTCTGTCACTCTGTCTTTCTCTGTCACTCTCTCTTTCTCTGTCCACTCCATTTTCCTCTTTCACTCTCTCTTTCTCTCCCACTTCCTCTTTCTCTCCACTCCCTCTTGTTCTGTCACTCTCTCTTTCTCTGTCACTCTCTTTCTCTGTCACTCTCTCTTTCTCTGTCACTCCCCCTTTTCTCTGTCACTCCCTAGAGTCTGTCTCTTCATCTTTGTCTGCCATTGTTTCGTCTGTCATTCTCTCTTTCACCATCTCTCCTTATTTCACTGTCTCTCTTTTTCCCTCTCATTCCTCCCATTCCTTCTTTTTTACCATCACTCATCCCTCTTTCTCTGACTCTCCCTACCTCTTTATCACTCCTTTTTTGTCATTTCCGTTCCCTCCTCTGTCTCTGTCTCTGTGAGTCTCTCTCTCTCTCTCTCTCTCTCTCTCTCTCTCTCTCTCTCTCTCTCTCTCTCTCTCTCTTTCTCTCTCTCTCCCCCCCAGCTCTCTCTCTCTCTCTCTCTCTCTCTCATCCCTCTCTCTCCCTCTATTCCTCCCACTCTCTCTCTTCCATCTCTTCCTCTCTCTCTCTCTCTCTCTCTCTCTCTCTCTCTCTCTCTCTCTCTCTCTCTCTTACCCGCCCCCCTCTCTCTCTATTCTCCTTTCTCTGTCACTCCCTGTTTTTCTAACATTTCCTCTGTGTTTGCCTCAGACAAAGGCAGAAAACACGTTCTTTTTTCCCACTCTCTGTAATACTGTTTGTTGTGTGTGCCTCTCACCATGGTTGTATGCAAATATCACATGAACATCCAGGTCACTGGGGGAGCGCAGCGCTTTGCCAAGGTCGAAATCATGTAGGATAATCAATTTGTCTCAGGGGAAGTAATAGTAAGCACAGATTGACAGCAGACTTACTTCCCATCTCGTTCTACAGTTGGGCATTAGAAATCGAAAAAAAAAAAAAAAAGTACTCTATCCGCAAAACATGAACAAACGAATCACAAGCCAAACATGACGCGTGTCGACTTTAGATCTTGTTCAGGCGAGATAAAACAACACTGAGGACAACAACATGAAGAACGAGCAATCACTAGATCATGAGCTGACCTCAGTGAGATAAGTGATTGCTCGTTCTTTATTTTCGTTGTTCTGAGTGTTGTTCATCTTGCCTGAAGAAGTCGTAAAAAGGTCGACATGCGTCATGTTTTGTCTTGTGAATTTGTTTGTTCATGGTTTGCGGGCACGGTACTCTTTTTAAGGTTTTGTTTAGACCTCCCCCTGCAATCACCTCACTTTGCAACTATGGTTAGAAAAGTTCTGATATTGATCAGATAGTGTATCCCATCATCTATACAATTAGAAAGTTCTGATATTAATCAGATAATGTATCCCTTCATCTATACAATTAGAAAGTTCTGATATTAATCGGATAGTGTATCCCATCATCTGTACAATTAGAAAGTTCTGATATTAATCAGATAATGTATCCCATGATCTGTACAATTAGAAAGTTCTGATATTAATCGGATATGTATCCATGATCTATACAATTAGAAAGTTCTGATATTAAGCAGATAGTGTATCCCATCATCTATACAATTAGAAAGTTCTGATATTAATCAGATAGTGTATCCCATCATCTATACAATACTTATTAGAAAGTTCTGATATTAATCAGATAGTGTATCCCATCATCTATACAATTAGAAAGTTTGATATTAATCAGATAGTGTATCCCATCACCTATACTATTAGATCACCTAGTTCTGATATTAATCAGATAATGTATCCCATCACCTATACTATTAGAAAGTTCTGATGTTAGTCGGATAATGTATCCCATCATCTTTACTATGAGAGTTCTGATATTAATCGGATAATGTATACCATCATCTTTACTATTAGAGAGTTCTGATCTTTATCAGAAAATGCATTCCATCATCTTTACCTTGTCGCCATCATTCATAGAAAATATGTGGTTTCATGATTTATTGTAAAAAGTAACTTCACAGTGGTCAGGTCGGTGACAAATATGTCCTAATGTTGGTGAACTGACACTGGATCTGCTGCTTCATCCAGATTCGTACTACAGATCCCTGCCAAAATCAAATCAGGTCGTTTCTGGCCCACATTCTTCTGCTGTGCCACGTTTAGGCAAATCGATCCTGGAGTTTCTGTACAACCGTGCTGACAAAAACATTATACCAACAAACAAAAACGTACAGACAAACGAATGCAGGAGAACAAAAACATTACCTTCTTATAGGAAATAACCATCTTGTTTTGAAACTTTAAAAACAAACCCGCAGACTAAGGGCACGTCTGGCATTAGACCGTAAGAGATTCAAGTGTTAACTCTAATGCCGTAATTTCCATTACCTCCTACTTCCCCTCCCCCCCCCCACTTATCATTTATTCCCCCACCACCATTCTCCACCCGTCTCCGTCTTCAGACAGGGACGCGACTAAGCAATCACTGCCGACAGTAAGGGGGATAACTCAGCAATCACTGCTGACAGTCAGGGGGATAACTCAGCAATCACTGCTGACAGTAAGGGGGATAACTCAGTAATCACTGCTGACAGTAAGGAGGATAACAGTAATCAGCAATCACAATGCTGACAGTAAGGGGGATAACTCAGCAATCACTGCTTACAGTGGGGATAACTCAGCAATCACTGACAATAAGGGGGATAACTCAGCGGTCACTGCCGACTGTAAGGGGGATAACTCAGCAGTCACTGCCGGCTGTAAAGGCCTTAGTGAGTGGCGATGGGTCAGAAACAGGTACCACTCAGAACCACGACCACCAAGGTCACTCAACGGGCAGTGCAGTGTCTCCTCCGGTGGGCTGCCTGGTGATGAAGCCTTGGTGTGGATTACTCCTCGTGAACTGCTGACGCTGCTAAAGGAAGCAGAATGCTGGATGCAGCTGTGTGTGCATGAGCTGCGTGGGAGCAGTGACACAGGACATGACACACACAGCATTTGTCACCTCTCGTCTAGCATGAAGCCTGTCATACCACGCCTCGCA
Organism: Conus betulinus; assembly: GCA_016801955.1. NCBI lineage: Eukaryota > Metazoa > Mollusca > Gastropoda > Neogastropoda > Conidae > Conus > Conus betulinus. The sequence goes on from JADBJO010006248.1 coordinate 128,234, forward strand.
GTGACAACACACACACACACACACACACACACACACACACACACACACACACTACACAATGACAAAAAAACAGGCATGTTTCTGTGAAGTAAACAAAAAAGAAAGGATTCTAAAGTGTACCGATTGCCATCGAAGAGTTCACTGGTCCTGCTCAAAAGCTCCCTCTCCACCAGATCTGCATTTTTTTTATAAAACGCAAAGGAAATTTTTCATGCCAGTTGTGCGCAGAACCCATGTTGACGACAAAAGGATGGAAGATTTCATGGCCATACACCAAATGACGTCACGACACTACAAAGGAACAAGATGACACTGCAAGACACAGTGACTGTTTACAGAGAAAAAAGTCTTTGCATTTCAACAAGACATAAACACAAAAATTGATAACTTGGAGGATGCAATCACCTTGATGAAAACTACAGATTCAAGAAAAAAACAGGATATGATATGTACAGAAATTGGAAAAATGGCATAAAAAAAAGGATAGACTTAGCCAGAAAAGCGTCATTTGTGCCACCTTCCCCTCATCGCAAGAAAGACGCAGAAACTCCTGTGTCAACTTCCATGTTGTCCCAGAAATCAACAGATACGCCTCAGTCAGTTCATTTGCACAAAAAAAGATCTCCCAAAATACCAGAGAAACAAACAAAAAATGCCACATTTCAGCATCCACAAGGCAGTGCCTCTCTCAAAACGACACCAAATCCTAGACCTACCTTAGAATCAACTGTGTTGAAAAACGAAACTGATCTGAAAGAAAAAGAAAAACCTGCCCGTACCTTATCTTTTGATACAGACATTGACAAAAACACAGACACAAGCAACAGTGACACAGACATGGATTATGATGAACTGCCCAGTCTGCTCATTTTACACGATTCTGTGTTAAAAGGGGTTGAGGCTGAACGGCTTGGAAATTCTTATGGCTTGAAGGTAACCATGAAAAAAACGACCAAAAATCACAGACTGTGCTGCAGAGAGATAGAAACGTTACACGGCAAACAGCCAGATGCTGTTCTTCTTCACGCTGGAATTAATGAATTGAAAACATTATCACCAAAGGAAGTGAGTGAAAAGATCATTACCTGTGTGAAGACATGTCAATCCACGTTCAGTAAAGAGACCAAACTAATTGTAAGCCATATTGCACCAACAGATGAGGAAGAACTGAACGCAAAGGGGAAAATCGTCAACGCCACTGTGTTTGCCGCTCTCTACCAGGAGAAAATGTATCTTTCATCGAACACAACAATCTACAAAAATCCTCCATACCATCTAGCAGACATCATTCATCCCTCAAAAAGGGTGCCAGTATTCTGGCAACAAATATCGGGAGGCACGTGCACAGTCTTTTTTGGAAGAAACAAAGACCCCGACCATACAAACGCTTCCCTAGAGACAGAAACTCTCCACAAAAAACGAGCACAACAGGCAACGGAAGAAACGAAAAGGGGGGCAAGACGTCAAAATGACTTCTCCTGGAGACAAAAACCCTAACAGAAATAACACCAGAAATAAGCAACACCAGGACAGAAGTCGGCAACAGTTTTCTTCATACAAAGACCGGACAAATCCTACACGTCACGTCGACAAGCGGAACCCCATCAGCGCTTCCAGCCAGATGCAGACAGGCAGGGACGTTACAACGACTACAACAGACCTTACAACAACCGATACACGGCGAGACGATACAACGAACGGGACAACTACACGGATCTCCAGGCAGACCACAGCAACTACTACCACACTGGACTGACCGGAATGACTATCAAAACAAACTTAACGTGACAACTACAAGGACTTCCGGCAAACCGTAACAGCTACCAATACGACTGGAACGAGTACAAAAACAACCGTTATTGGGACTATGGATTCTGGTAACCAGAGCAACTGAGAACTAAAACTTCTTGAGACAAACTTTCATGAAAAAAAAAAAAAAAAAAAAATAAAAAATGCGAATACTTTATTTGACATTATAATATGACAGTGTCAGTCTACATATATAGCACCACAGGAGATGCGCTTCTTTGAATTAAGTGTTTAGAAAGAAATGCGCTTCTTTGAATTAAGTGTTTAGAAATTTTCACTTTATTCCTTTTCACTTGAGTTTAAATCACAGTGTGAAATTGTGTTTGGGGCTAATATAATTTTAAAACATTGGTTGTTCAATATTAACACATATGGTACAGAAAAAAGTTTTAGATATTTTCGTGGAACATTAAGGATTTAGGGAGACAATCGATGGTAGCATGATTAACAAATTCTTTGAAGAAGAAATACACAGAATATGTTCTGATTATGATATAGTAATATTACAAGAAACTCATCTTGAACGAGAAGATATAACGATATCTTTATACCAGGCTTTGCCCCTGGTGTTCATTACTGCAGGAGAAAACGGAACAAGGCTCCCAGTGCATCAGGGGGGAATATCAGTTTTTATCAAGCAGGAACTACGAACTCTAATCAAGTTTCACCCAACGAGTAATTCTGTCATTGTTTGGTTAATTCTTTCTTCCACAAATGACGAGATTGATACTTTCATCGGTTGTATATATATATATATATATATATATATATATATATATATATATATATATATATATATATATATATATATATATATATATATATATATATATATATATATATACCACCTGAATCGTCGTCTTATGGACGTGATAATACGGTGCGCATTTGGGAAGAGTTGGAAAGACAAGCAGAAAATTTTTCTCTACCAAAGGGAATGTTATATTGTGTGGGGATTTTAACGCAAGAACTGGACAGTTAATAGATTATATTGACACGGACGGTGAAAACAACTTGTATGCATATCCTAATGACAATCCTTATAATGTTATTCACAAACGATGCTCTCAAGACAGCGTTATACAAAAAAATGGATCAAAATTAGTAGATATTTGTTTGGAAAATAATATACATATTCTTATGGTCGCTCACTTGGCGATCTTCAAGGAAATTTACTTGTTTCCACACAAAAGGAAATAGCGTTGTAGATTATTTCATTGTATCCCAAGACCTATTGAAAGATGTTATTGCATGCAAAGTTCATAAACTCACTGTATATTCTGATCATTGTCCTATAGAACTGTCAATTTTACTCCCTACTGTTGGCAATGATAGACCTAATATGAAAACAAATGTGCATGCTGACAGTGCTCCCTACGTAATAACACGTCAAACAGAAATGACACAAAAGTTAACACAACCATTACGTCATTTATTTGGGATGACGAGTCTACAGTAAAGCTGAACATTGCTTTAAATAACTCTATCATGAAGGGTCGTATAGATGAAATAGAGAAACGTATGGAGAAGACACAAGATCATGATACGGAGACCTCGGTCTTCATTGACAACATGGTTAATGATCTGACCCAACAATAAAAGACGCAGCATCCTTATCACTCAAACAAAGACAAATGCGCAAAAGAAAGAGAACAAAATCCGAAACACAAAAAATGGTTTGATGAAAAACGTTTTCTTCTAAGGAAAGAAGTAAGATCACTTTTAAATGCACTGAACAGACACCCTTTCAATCGATACCTACAGGTAAAGTACTCTTCAACTGTGAAGGCATACAAAAGTATTTTAAGAAAGACAAAAAATATATACAGAGACAAACTTGTTAGAGAACTAAATGAAGCCTTTGAAAAGGATTCAAATCAAGTATGGAGAACTCTAAACGAATTAACAAACATACAAAACACGAATCAAAATAAAGGAAGGAAATCATGAAGAGAAATGGATATCTCACTTAGAAAAGTTAATTAGCAGGAATATTGAAATAACAGAACAGAGAAAAAAAAACTGATTGAGCAAAAACTGTCTGAAGCAAGAAATATTATATATAATCCAAACGTTGATGAACCAATTAGTATATCAGAAATCCATAAGACATTTCGAAATTTAAAAAAATAAAAAGCCACGGGAAAGGACGGAATCTCAAATGAAATAATCAAAGCCAGTATGCCTAATATAATTATACCTCTTAAGAATATATTTAACTGGGTACTAAGATATGGCCAGTATCCCACTCTGTGGAAACATGGCATTTGTATGTCCATTTATAAAAGCGGCGACCCTACAAATCCTAACAATTATCGTGGAATTACTTTTAATTGCTGCCTGAGTAATGTTTTCTGTCAAATTTAAACAATAGGATAACAAATTACATAGAAAGCAGAGATTTATTTATTTATAAAGAACAGGCAGGATTTCGAAAATCCTACAGACAACATACCAGATATTCATTTTAAAAAAGATCAGTGACAGTGAAATAAGAAAAAAGAATGGCAGACTATACTGTTGTTTTGTAGACTTTAGAAAAGCATTTGACAGCATATGGCATGACGCTTTACTTCTGAAACTATGCAATATAGGTATCAATGGCTTTTGTTATCGGGTTATTAAAGATATGTACACAAACGCGATGGTTTGTGGAAAATCAAATAATGGATTTACAAGATCAGTCCCGGTCAAACAAGGACTTCTTCAAGGCAGTTCGTTTAGCCCGACGCTGTTTAATATCTTTATAAATGATATTTCAAACTATATTGATTACAATGATTCTCCTGTTATAAACAAGCTGAAAGAAACACGAATATCGCATTTATTATATGCTGACGACATAGTTATGTTGTCAAACACAAAATCGGGATTACAAACAAAACTTAATCAACTTCATAATTATTGTACAGAATGGGGCATGAAACTAAACAAAGATAAAACAAAAGTTGTCATATTCACTAAAACTGACTCAAAATTTTCAACCGCCAACATTTACATGTGGAGATGATCCTCTTGAGACAGTAAATGAATACAAGTATTTAGGAATAATTCTTCATAAAAGTGGAGAGCTACATAAAGCTCAAGATCATCTAGCAAAACAAGGTAACAAAGCTGTACATTCCTTACTACGTAAAGTAAAGGGAGAACATGTCACTGTATCATCAATAGCAAAACTCTTTGATGCTTTGATTTCACCAGTTATGCTTTATGGCGCAGAAGTTTGGTTTCCATTTACAGAAAAGATAGCACATGTTGAAAAACAGTCTACAGTGTTCGACATTTATCACAAATACCTATTATCCAATAATCCGATCGAGAACGTACATATAAAATTTTGCAGACATATATTAGGCGTACACAGAAAAGCAATGAAATTGCCAGTACTAGCTGAACTTGGAAGATTTCCCTTGTGTCAAGAAATAATGAGTCAAGTAGTCATTTTAGGATCCATATAATGGAATCAAAGGAAGACTCATATCTAAGAGAAGCATACGAAGATCTTGACCCATCATCTTCATGGAAATCTTCTGTAAAGATAATCTTAAGTAATATTGGAATGACACATGCATGGAATAACCTAAGTACACTTAACCCTCAGAGATTGCGTTATGCAATAGAGAGAAAGTTACAAAAAGAATATATACACTTTTGGGAAAAAGAATACGATAAAATCAGGAATACGTTTAAAAAACGTATCTTAAACAAAATAGATATATACGACGCTACCTCATTGAAAATAAGTACTTTTGATGTCTAATGATGATACCTTCAGGTTGAAATTGCGAAATATGTATATGACTGATTTACACAATGACTTTTTAAGTAAAAAAAAAAAAAAAAAAAAACAACACACACACACACACACACACACACACACACACACACACACACACACACACACCACACACATATATATATATATATATATATATATATATATATGTGTATTTGGACGATGAGTTGTTTAATCATCGCCATCTTGTGTCCATAAATCCTTTAATGGTGTTTAGTGACAATAAAAAAAAGTTTCAAATTTCAAGTTTCATGTTTCAAGTTTTTCACACCCACACCCCACACACACACACACACACACACACACACAAGAAAGAAAGAAAGAAAGAAAGAAGGAAACGGGAAAAATATACCAAAAGAAATAATGATTTATGAAAAAAAGGTAACAAGAATTATGAAAATCACTCGTGAAACTACCGTTGAACTGAGTTCATGATGACTACCAATGCCAAGGAAGTTTACAGAGTTCAGCCAATCACCTTGGCTGACTTATCGTATAACTTCCGTGTTTATGTCCACCCTTTCAAATACCACAGTTGCGAAAGGGCTTGGACGGGTTGTTTACAAGTTGTTGCATCTTTACAGAAAAAAAAGTACCTGGTATGTTTCCCAGGCCAGGAACAACCTTGTCCATTTCAACAGCAGCTGCATGTCACGTTAAAAAGTATTCAGTTTGTTGTTCAGTGTACCGTGTTCAAGTGCAGTTCATATTAAAAGTACCCGGTGTGTTGTCCAGCGTACGTTGTTCTTTTCAACCACTGCAGTTCACAATTAAAGTATCCTGTGTGTTGTCCAGCGTATCTTGTTCATTTAAACAACTGCTGTACACATTAGGAACAAGCACCGAAACAGTCTCAGTCTCTTGGTTGACATAGGGAGGGAGAAAATGACTCACCTACCTCCTCCCTCACTTCTTCCCTCTCCCTGCAGCTTAACCCCCACCCCCCCACCCCCACCCCCCCACCAGTTTCACAGACGAGAACCGTGTCAGATGTCGTGTGAGAGAACTGGACGTGCTGAAATCTAGCATAACAACAAAAGCTCACACAGTCTGGCATTACACTGGACGTGCTGAAATCTAGCATAACAACAAAAGCTCACACAGTTTGGCATTACACTGGACGTGCTGAAATCTAGCGTAACAGCAAAAGCTCACAGTCTGGCATTACACTGGACGTGCTGAAATCTGGCATAACAGCAAAAGCTGACACAGTCTGGCATTACACTGGACGTACTGAAATCTGGCATAACAGCAAAAGCTCACACAGTTTGGCATTACACTGGACGTGCTGAAATCTGGCATAACAACAAAGCTCTCACACACACACACACACACACACACACACACACACACACACACACACACACACACACACACACACACACACACACAAAGAGCCACCAGCACTTTCGTCTCCCTTCCGGCTCATGGTGAAGAGTCGCCTTTCCCACCCCACCCCGACTTCCCCTCCTTACCTCCTCCTCCTCCTCCTCCTCCTCCTCCTCCTCCTCCTGCTCCTCTTCCTCCTCCTCCTGCTTCCTGTCCTCAACTGGCCTCAGCGTGGAAGAGATGACATCGTCGTCAAGATGGCGGCCAAGCATTCCGGCCTCCATTAGCACCTTTTCTCTGTTCCCGGTCCGTCTTTTCAATGGAGTGCACTGCTCTTTTCTCTGGAAGGGGGCGTAGGGAAGCGAGAGGGGAGAGCGGGAGTTTAGGGGAGGAGGGGGGGGGGGGGGGACGGCGGATTGGGAGGACCCGAGGTTTCGGAGATATCGTTCTTTGAAGTAAAACGTTGAGTGTCATTTTACTGGAGATTTTCTTTCTCTATTTTATTTTATTTTATTATTTTTTTTTTTTTTTACTTTTAAGAAATTTTGTACTTTTTAAAATTTTATTTTATTTACTTTTTTCTTTTTCAGAATTTTGGGTGACAGAAGAAACGGTGAAAAACAAGTTGGTTCTTCTCCACAATTCCCCGTCCCCCCCCCCCCCCCCCCCCGACCTCGACTCTCTCTCTCTCTCTCTCTCTCTCTCTCTCGCCATCTCTCTCTCTCTCTCTCTCCTCTCTCCTCTCTCTCTCTCTCTCGCTCTCTCTCTCTCTCTTTCGTTCTCGTTCTGTCTCCTCTGTCTCTCTCTTGCCTTTCTGTCTCTGCTCGCTCGGTCTTTCTCCACTCACTCTCTGTGTCTTGTTCTCTGTCTCTGTCTCCTCGCTCTCCCATCCTTCCTCGCTCTCTCCGTGCTCTGCGTCTGTCTGAATTCATGTGGCCTCTCTCTGTAAATGAAGAAAATTTCTCAACGCCTGTCCACTGTCTCAATCTCTCTCTCTCTCCCAAATCTCCATCATCGCCTCTCCTCTCTCCTACTCTCTCCTCTCCTCAGCCTCTCTCTCTCTCTCTCCTCTCTCCTCTCTCCTCTTCTCTCCTCGCCTCCCTCTCCACCACCACCACCCTCTCTCTCTCCTTGTGAATTGCATGTTGTGTGTGTGTTGTTGTGTGTGTGTGTTGTGTGTGTTGTGGTGTGTGTGTGTGTGTGTGTGTCCGCGCACGCGCGCAACGTTGTTGTCTGACTGTCAGCTATCTGTCTGTCTGTCTGTCTGTCTGTCTGTCTGTCTCTCTCTCTCTCTCTCTCTCTCTCTCATCTCGTCTCTTCCCTCTCCTCTCTCTCCTCGTCTCTCTCTCTTTTATTATGTCTGTCTCTCTACCTCTGTCCTGACTTTTTCCGTCTCGGCCGCTGTCTGTCTGTCTGTCTGTCGTCTGTCTGTCTGTCTGTCTCATCCTCTCCCAACCCTCCTCTCCATACTGTTTCTCTCTCCTCTCCTCCTCGCCTTGTCCCTGCTCGCTCCTTTCTCTCTTCGTCTCCTCGCCGTCCCCTCTCTTTTCTCTTCTCTCTCTTTCCAACGTTCCTGGTCTCTCGCTCTCTCGCTCCTCCCCCCTCTCTCTGTCTTCGTCTCTCCCTCTCTTCTCCCTCTCTCGTCCATCTTCTATCTTCAATGTAGGAAAGGTCGTTGTCTACTCCCCTGCGTTCTGCTCCTCCTTCTCTCTTCTTCTCCTTGTTCTCCATACGCCTCGCCCACTCTCTCTATCAATCTATCTCTTCCTCCCTCCCAGTCCACTTTCTCCAACCTCCTCTCCACTCCCTCTCTCTCTCTCTCCTGTCTCCCCTCTCCCCCTCCTCTGTCTACCCTCTCAAAGTGGCCCTTTGCCCTCTCTCTTCTTCTCTCTTTCCCTTCTTCCTCTCTGTCTGCATGCACGTCACTCGCTGATTCTACCTCCATCTGCGCATCCATCACACACTCTCCTCCCCCTTTATGACACCAACTCTCAGTCTCTCTCCTATTAAATTCCTCCTTCCCCTCTCTTCCCTTCTCTCCCCTCATCCCCTACTCCTCTCTTACGATCTCTATCTCCCTCCTCTCTTCTCTCTCCTCTCTCCCCTCTCAGTCCCCCCCTCTCTCGCGTCTTCCTCTCCACATCCACAGTCTGTCCTCTCACGCTCACTACTTCTGTCTGTCTCCTCATTCTCTCGTCCTCTCTTCTCTCCGTTTGGCTCACGGCTCTGTCTCCTCTATCCGTCGGCTCTGTGCCATCTCTCAAGCCTTTTTTCTTTCTTTCTTTTCTTTTTCTTTTCTTCTTTTTTTTTCTTGTTTTTGGCGCTGCTATCTCTGTCCCCTTCTCGTCACGATCTCTCTACATCCACTCCTCTCTCTGTCCCCTCCTCTGTCTCTCTTCTTTCTTTTTTTCTTTTTTTTTTTTTTCTTTTTTTATTTTTCTTTTTTTTCTTTTTTCTTATTTTTTTCTTTTTTTTTTTTTTTTTTTTTCTTTGTTTATCCTTCCTTGCCCCCTCCCTCTCAGTGTCTCCACACCCTCCCACATCCCCCCCCCCCTCTCTCTCACCCATCCCGCCTATAAAACAAAGTCTCGCAGCTCACTCTTAATCTCATCTCACATCAACCTGCTCCCCCCCCCTCATCATTCACCTCCTGCCTCGCCTCTCTCCTCGTCCCACCTTCAGGTCTGGTCTGGGCCTGGCTGTGTCTCCCTCATCTCCGGGGTTCGTCGTCGCGTCACCACTCTCCCTACCGTCTCTCTCTCCTTCCCCCCAGTTCCCCTTCTCCCTTCTCTCTGCTCTGCTGCCCCCCTCCTCCTCCCAAGCACTCATCCCTCTCTCCAACCTCTGCTTATCCTCTCAACCTCAATCTCACCACTCACCTCGTCTCCTCCCACTCTCTCGTCCTCTCCCTTGCTCTACCACCTCGCTCCGGGCTCTCCTACACCTCTCTACCCTCCTCTCCTCCTCACCCCTCGCCTCCCTCATCTCCGCGAACCCTCTCCCAGTACCCTCCTCTCCCGTCCTCTCCTCCTCCCCTCCGCTAGTCCTATCTCTTTCCTCAACTCTTCTACCCCTCCCCCCTCTCTATCTCTCGCTCCTCACAACACAAAGTGCCCATATCGTCCATTGCTTCGTTCCCCGTCCCTCTTCGTTCGCTTCTCTCATCACCCCCTCTCCACTCAACGCCACCCCCATTCCATAAACCCTCTCCGTCTCCTCTCCCTCCTACCATTCAACTCACCAACAACAAAATCACAAAGACCCTCTCCAATACACAGAATGACAAATCAATACAAATCACACATCAACATCACCATCCTCCTCAAAAACCCCCTATCACCCTCCCTCCGCATGTTCTCTTCTCCCAGACTCACGCGGCGAATCCTCACTCTCTCGATCCCCCACAAACTCCAACAAATCAAACACCCTCTCCCGTCCTTACTCCGGACACTCGCCCGCACTCCCTCTCAACCCCCTCTCTCTCCCCTCTCTACAACCCCGCCTCCTCGCCCTCCTCCCCTCTCTCTCTCGTGTTAAACGTCAAACTCAACACCCTCAGGCTATCTTTTCTCCTACCTCAACGTCATTAGAAAAAAAAATCTCAAAAAAAAGAAGCTAAGAATTACAAAAACACTCTTCCACCACCACCCCTTCTTACAATACAAAAAAAAAGCTCACCCCTCCTTCTCTTCCTCCCTCAAAACACCCTCCTCTTCTTAACAAAACATCTATTTCTTGGACACTTTTTTCTAAACACTCTCCCAATCCCCTCTTCTCT
>JADBJO010006249.1:0-27500 GCA_016801955.1 Conus betulinus
TGCATCTTCACCGTCATCTTGCCCATAAAATCCCTCACTCCCGGCAGTCTCTTCACCAGGATTTCTCGTCTCTACCTATTGATAGTCTTAGTTACTCAATGGTGGTTCAGGAAACTATCGTAAGCAAATTACAGAAAGAAAGAAAAACGTTTTTTAATTCCGACCCTCGAGCGAAGCACTGCTGAAATTCAGGGCCTGGCGCGGCCCGCAGTAGTGCCGGAGGAAAAAGGGACAGGACGAGTCACCAGCACCAGCTTCACTTGCTTGGTTCTTAACAACCCGAAAATTTTGGAATTATTTTGGTATTCACGGCACCAGCATTTAATGCATAATAGAACAACCTTTGAATGTGCATCAGTTTTGTTTAAAGCCAGATGACACGCTTTTAAATTGTCACATCGCCCAATTTTCAGGTGGTCTACGAAAAAAGAGGGACGTTGCAGAATACATATAATCTATCATTTGGTGGAATCTGGGAAAAATGAATGTCCCTGTGTGCCTTAGGCTTTTTTTGCAGTCTTGAACAAGCATTTGTCTTAAGTTGTTTCTTTTAGATTATGTGTTTCACGAAACCTGTCTACATCCATTCCTGCAATTATAATAATAATAATAATAAAATACTAATAATAATAATAATAACAAAATATAATAATAAGATAATAAATATAAATAATAGATATAATGACTACTTCTATAGCGCCTATTCTCGGCTAGGAGATCAAGCTACACGCGCTTTACAATCACACATCGTAATTCACACACCGGGCTGCCTACTTGGGTAGTGCCGACTGAAGAGCTGCCCGCTTGGCGCTTTCATTTCAGTCGTTTTCCCGTGTCATCCAGTCAGTATCGTTCAATATCGATCACGCAATTCATTTTCCCTTACTTCCTTCATTCTTTCCATTTCTCACGCCAGGGTGCATGCTATGTGAACGTGTCACCCATCATAACCAACGCCACCAAAACTGGCCTACTCTTCCGAATGTTGTGTGATGGGATTTTACGTTGTGTGCAAGAATGTTATGCGTGGCGTTCACACACGGAACCTCGGTTATAGTTTCTCATTGAGGACTTGTATGGGGAAATGGAGTCAGAACCAATGTTAACTCGGATGGGAAAAATCCCCCCTCGTACCGAAACGCCCGGCGGAGGTTCGAACCCGCAACCCAAGGGGAAGCACCAAAGGATTACGAGGGGGGGTCAGAGCGCTCTCCCAACTGAGCGATTCCGGCTTCTCTCAACAAAGATATGAAACGATGGAAAACAAACTATATAGATCTAGAAGCTTAAAGAAAGTGATGGGGAAGGAGGAGAAATTTAAAATCTTTAAAAAAGAGTCCACAGTACATTTGTATACGTAATATCTTAAGAAAAAACAAAAAACTGATTAAATGTTCGACAAAGTTTCTACCATTCTCTGGAAAGGCAACAACTAGCGATTGAGGAAACAGGTTTATTAATTTTAAAAAACGCGAAGAAGAAAAAGAGGGAGGAACGTTTTCGCAGAAAAAAGAGGAAAAAAAAAGAAAAAAAATAAGAAACAAAAAAAGTAAGGAAACTCAGAGAACTTGATGGATTTTCACTGGGTAATTATTATTTTTAGACTGATGTCCTTCTACTGCTGCTTTGTTTTGCCTGGCCAGCTTGCTGTGTCATTAGGCGTGATCCACAATCCAGTGTTTTTGTGCTGTGCCATTTGTTCTCGGATACTAACCCGTGGCGGTGCTCCTGACCCTCTCTCCACCGCAGGCGGCACGAGCGATTATCCTCTCTGGCAATGAACAAAGAAAAAGAAAAAAAGAAAAAAAAAAAAAGGCATCATCTTGCACTATGTTCGTCTGCCATAGGCAGGACTGTGTTTTTTTTTTTTTTTTTTTTTTTTTTTTTTTTGTGTGTTTTTTTTTTTTTTCATTGCATTGATATAAATTAGGATATTGCTTGGTGGTCGGCCGAATTAGCCTGCCTGCGCAGACGTTTAGTTATAGCATTAGTAACTTTATAATAGGCAATGGTGTAAATAGTGTCATAACAGGTTTTCCATTGCTTGTTGTTGTGTGTTGCTGTTAGTACAGTGTTTATTAAGTGATGATCATAGTCAGGTTGGTTAGCGTGGATACACTTTATTATATTATTTTCCCGCCATGCAGATGCCAAATGCACAGCAAAAGTGCAGAACTCTTTTACTTGTGGGGGGGAACATACATCAAAGCTGCTTTCGCACGTTAGCTCTTACTTTGCCTTTTCTTTCTCACCTGAAGTTCCTCCTTCGGGGGTTGGGTCTCCAGACTTGGAGAAAGATAATTCCTGCTCTGGAGGGCGGTAGAAACTTCCACTGTGTGATTGATGACACCCCCGTTCCTATCTATTCCCAGGGGTTGGATGGATCCCACTGGTGGTAGGTCGTAACCATCGGCATATTGCTTGTACTTGGGCCGTTGTATTTAGGGGGTGCTACGTCATTGACTGTTTGGGACGATTTCGTGTCAGGATGGATCGTTACATAAGTGAGTATTTTAATGTCCCACCCAAACAGCCACGTTGGAAAAGCTACGAGGCCAATCGCAATCCCCCCAATAATAAACAATGAATAAGAGGAAAAAAAATGCCTATAAAAAAAAAGCATATTAAAAACTGTTTGTGGTTTACAGTAGGTTGTTAAAAATGATATATGGAGAATGGGGGGGCAACACCACAATAACAGAATACACAGATCAGGTCTTAGTCTCTCCAAATCGACCGGGAGTCTAAAGTTTTTTTTTTTTTTTACTAAGTTCAGTAGTCATTAAGGTGATGGTCTACATCGCACGGTGTTTTAGAGTAGGAGTTCCGATGCTATCGGACAAGGGATGGCATAACCTGCTACTCGGGGCGGGCAACGGTGTTGTACCTAATGCTAAGACTGTGTGAAGGTTGTCGATTATGACATATGAGCGTTACGGACCTGAGAGCACCGAAAACAAAATTATTGTAAGAACATATTGGTAATTGTGAAATCCAAAACCATAAACACAGCAGGTCCTTCAGCCATTCGGAAATCCAGCGTATCTGAGTTGGAAATCGTTTGGGGTTAGAAGGGAAAATAAAGCCAAGTTTTTCACTTGCTGGATGAAGTTGCACAGGTCGAAAGTTCTATGATACTCTTTCAAAAAGTAGTCCTCACGCTCCTTTCGGTTTCTGGCAGGAAATTAGCATAGACACCCGGTCTTTTCAAGATCACTATTTCGGGCTTGTTAAAGTGTACTTATGGAAACTGCACTTTTATTAGCTTCATCACTGATATAGGGTCGTGGATGTTTCCGATGGTGTTCTATACAATCACCGCTGATTTAAAACATGGAACCTCAGTCGGCGGAACGTTCCAGTTAGTTCCCTCCCTTCAATAAGGAGACAGTGTGTACCTGGACATCAATAAATGATAAACAGGTTTTAGGTACACCACTGGTCCCCATTTCCTGCTTTCCAAGTCATCCCAACATTAACTGGATAATCCTCACATTGCACTTCTATTGTAAAACATTGCATATGTGTTTTCTTTTTCCACATTGTGTTGAGTATCGTTAAGAACATTTAATTCCGCTTCTAGCTTAACATGCCCTAGACGTTAATCAATCACGAACAATCAAAATTTCAAGACAACCCAAATTACGACTACAAGCAGGACGCCAAAAAAAAACGAACCCGCAAGTTTCAGCTACCTCGGCCCTGATTGATGAGTCTGTGTGCAATTACCCACCGTCACGCTCCCTCTCGCACTTTCTCTCAACCCGTCACCCAACTCTCAAACAAAAACAGTAATATATGCTTGAAATAAACTCGCGCGGCGTCAAGCACATACATCCCCTGAATCAGAAGGAAAAGAGAAAAGGCAAAGTGTTCACGAGGACAGTGGGGGGGGTGTTGAGGTGGCAAAGATGACGCCGAAGATTGTCTCGAATAAAAGGGGGGCGGGCGGCCTCTAACAGGCAAGGAGGAGCGTTCCAAATTTCCGCCCTCTTGACACCATAGTTCTTACTCATTACACAAGTCTGTGACACAATAATTGCAAGACCAAACAAAGACGACCCCATAAAAGAATTACACCAGCATACCATGTCTGTTCTTTTTCCAAATTAATAACAGAACAAAGGACGCTTGACGCCTGAACTAAGAGTAAAGTCATCAGCTCTGGGATGCAGTGGGCAGGGGGCACGCATGGCACGCAAGGAGTTAGTACACCGTGTCACCGCACAAGTTATCTTGGCAAGCACATGAGTAACGTCTGAAAAACCTGAATGTGTACTTTGTATTTCAGGCATACTATCACCGGCAAAGAATTGGTATATAAATTTTAAGTTGTGAAAAGGCATTATATGTGAGCTTCTAATGATTAAATGCTTGATATGAATGGCCTGTTTCTTTATAATATTTCTGTTATGAGTGTTCGTTAGTAATTACCGTCACAAACAGGTGGCAAGTTGTTTTCAAATATCACGTTTTTGCCATCTTCCACGCATGCCTAGACCAGCTGTCCTTTCCGTCAGCACATCACAAAAACCTTCCCGCATGCATCACGGCACCACTGATCACACGTTGGGCCTGATGGTTACCTTGGGGTTGTCTGACAACGGTGACCTCATCGGAAGGACACCAGTATGTGCACTGAGGCCCGCTGTGCACCACAGGACAACAACGTTGATAAGGAGTAATGATCACAGTGTCATGTCTGTAAGGGGGAAAAAAACACCGTTTGGTGGGGACAAGAGGCAACTTCTAAGCCATCGTTACATTTCTACTGGTATTTCTGAAATGTACATTGTTACATTTTTTTTTTCTTTAGCAAGAAAGGTTTATGACTCGGGAAATAATTCGTGATGTTTGTTATGTACACAATTTGCGCCTACTTCATCAGACAACCAGAGGGGTCAGGGACAGACAGACAGAAAAAATATACTCTTAATCGGCAAATGGAAAATACTTTCTCTATCTCTTACTCTCTCTATCTCGCTCTCCTCGCTCACTCACAATTCATCACTCAAATTAGTTTAGGTTTTGCATTGTATTTGCTTTGGTTCTCTTTTGCTTTGTTGTGAAAAGAATTTCGGTGAACAATATGTGAAGAAAAAATGGAAAGTTGAAAAAAAAAGAAGACTTGTTTTGGTTGCTAATCCTTGCAAAAACAGACGAAGGAAACCGGAAAGAAAAGCAGAAAAATAAAAAAGTAGAACAAGAAGAAACGAACTTGAAGACAGAAAGAAGGAAAAAAGAAAACACCCCAACAACCCAAGAAACCAAACACAAGCCTTTTGCCTTGTGCATTTGAGGTGCGTGTGTATTTGTGTTTTTCTTTTTGTTGTATTTATTGGTTTTGTATTGTAGGTCGGGTAGTATTGCAAAAAGTGTTGCTGTTACAACGCTTTTAAAGTATTAGCTTAAATAATTCACATTTGCAATATTTTTGAAAAAAAAATTTGATTATAAGGTTATCCCTATTGCCATGTACCGGTTGCTGAAAAGAAATATCAGGGATATTCGCGATTATTAGATATTTATTTTAAACTTCTGAAATAGAGGGCTTAGATTATTAAAGCAGTTTTAGTTGCTTGTGTGCTTGTATTGAAAAAAGTTTACACCGTTTTTCCCTCCTCACTTACTTGCATTTTTTAAAAAAAATTTATTAAAAAAAAAAAATGTTAGGGGTTGTAGTTGTGGGTATGTTTCAGCTTTTTTTTAAAACCGCCGAAAGCCGAAAACAAAAAAAAGTTTAATCGAATGATTTAAATTGCGAACAAACCGAACTAACACAGATAAAATGAGTTTTTGTAGTTGGTTTTGTGACAGAGACGGAGATGACGATGACAGACCAGAAGCGAGGGAAAGGATCAGGACCGCGCAAACACAACACAAACACTCGCAGCCCGTTTACTCTGTTCCTGGCCCTCCTGTTATGTAAAAATAGTCGTTTGTTCGGGGTTGAATATGATTAGGATGACTGGCTTCTTTAGTATCTTCGCTTTAAGTTTATTACGTAATGGATGGAAAATAAATATAAAAAAAAAAGAAAAAAATAAAACATAAAACTTAAAATATGGAAAAAAAAAAATAGACTGCCGGTGGGGTTTTGTTCTCTGCATACTTGTCTCTTGAAGGTTTGTGACAGGCTTACGAGATGTTGATTTTTATTGGGATGTGGTGCTGGGCGCCTGTGCTGTGGGGAATCAACGAGCCGGTAAGTAAAGGGTAAAATAGCATGGTGTTCTCAAGGGATTCGACTTTGGCGCAGAAGAAACATTATGTTCGAATGTTTTGGAATACTGAATGGTTTATTATTATGGCCAATTATTAAATCAAGGGGTTGAACTTGCTGATTAGTTGGAAATGTCAAATGCAGAAATTATTGCATTCTGGCATGAATTTCGTCATGAGGCATGATTTCTTCTCTTATTATGACCTCTGGTCTGACCCCCCGCGATCCGATCCGATGGCACACACAACAAAACAAAATAAAAAAACTGCAGTCGTGGCGGGGTGAAACAGGCCGGGAAACTGTGTGACACGTGGGTGGTTGGCCGTGTGAACATGTCCAAGACAGTTTGTGTTTGACCGGTTTTTCTTTTATTTAGATTATGAACTTTTCAAATAAATTCCACGGAGCTGTTGTGAAAAGGTTTTTTTGATGAGAAGGTATATAAGGTTTATCTTTTACATTGACATCGTAACCGAACCATTTACGGACATATCAGAGCATCCCCCGGACATATCAGATGTATTTAACAAAAATTTATGATTCGGAGGTAGTAACGACATGGCAAATACATCCTGAGACAAGATATAAATCAAGTGTATAAACTAAAATGTAGCATGCAACTGTTGTTAATGACTACAATAGAAGATGAAGTTGCCATGTGTTTTGTTTGCCCTCTGTGTCCCCATTGAGAGCGTCGGGAACAATCCCAATATTATCCAGGAAAAGTGGGAAAATTTTACGTAAAACCATGTTACTATTATAACGTAATAGCCTCTTATGATTGGATAACAGTTAATGAAATTTACGAAAAAGAAGGATTTATGCTGTATTTATATAAGGCATTTTTTTTTAAAAGGACGTCTGTTGTTGGGATGTGTTTGTTCGTTCCGTTTAGTTGCGTGTGAAGCGTTTGTCGTTGACACCGCGTTGGGGACTGTTTGGACTGTAGTTGTAAGGATAGGATGTTAAATGTAATATTGAAGCCGGTATCTGTTGTATTTCCCCCATTGGCTCCAAAAAAAACCGATCGTTTGGCGTGGAATTTGCTCATATTTTATGTTTGATTGTGTGTATATATCATACGTTTTTCTTTGTCCGTTTTTTTGTTTTTTTTTTTTTTTGTTTATTTTTTTTAAAGTGCCATTGTAAATGTCCCCCCCTCATGTAGGGGCTTCTGTGCCGTCGTCAGTGCGATCGTTCGCGTAACGTAGTACGTATTCCGTCTACGTAGCGTATAAAAGGAATAAACCAATTTTCCATTCACAGTTCCTTCTATCCTCTTCTCCTCATCAGCTCTTCTCTCTCTCCTCCTCCTCTCTCTCTCTAAGCACCACAACACACCACACAACCTCACCCACACACAACACCAACACCTACACACACGCGCGCTGCGCGACGCCCGCTGGCGCCGCCCACCGACATACCCGCCCCCAATTGACCCCCGACGCACGCCATTTTTGCACACACGCACACACACGCAACCAGCGCGCGGCACGCACACGCACCACACACAAAACACAACCACCAAATCACACACACAGGCACACACTTACTGTCATCAGGCAGCCACAGGCCACAGGAGTAGGGAAACCAGTTCAAGGTCACCGTAGGGAAGGAGTAGGGGAAAAAAGGGCCCCACCCAGGGGACACGGCCACAGGAAGTTAGGACGTAGGGACACATCTGTGTGGCCAGCAAAAAGCTCAAACCCAAAAAAGCAAATCAAAAAAGTCAGGCCGTGCGTTTTTTCAGGAGAGCCGCTAGGGCAACCCACAACCAAAAAAAAAGTCAGGTGTTGCATGCTGTGTGCAGGTTTTGCACCCCACAGGTTGTCCCAAGGCCGTTCAGTAGGTAGAGTTAGTACCACGGTTCAGTCAGTAGGACCACAGGACCCACGGCACTGTATGTGCACGGTTCAGCACACAGGTTTACGTCCGGGCCCTGAACACGAAGAGAGATGGATAAAAAAAACAACCCTCGAAAAAAAAGGGACAGAGGACTGATAAGCGGATGCGAGGATAAAACGGAGAGCGGGGGGAGGATTTTATTTCAAAAAGAGGGAATTGGATTTTTATGGGACATCAATATTTTAAAGAAAAAAGAGGAATAGAAGAATGAGGCATGGGATTCGGATATACGGAACTGGAAAAGGAGGGGATCAGCCCCTGGAAGTATTTCATTTTGGAATCTTTTTTTAGCTTGGAGGGGGATTCAAAACTCCGGATATTTTCAAAGGCTTTAGGAGAGGAACCACGAGGGAGGATGTCAAGATAATCCTTTTTTATTTTGTTTTTTTATGTTAACAAAGACAAGAAAGAAGCGGCAACGCGATCCACCTATCATTTTAGCCTACTTTCAACAATTGCATGGGGGGGGCCAGTTCAACAAAAACAAATCAACCCCTCTTAAAAAAAGTCCTACCAGTTTGTCTTGTTTCTAGTCGTTGCATAGTCCGATCATATCGAATACCCAAAAATAAAAACCCCCACCCCCAGAAACACACAGACCAGAAGCACCCACACACACACACACCCCCACACCACATAGATATCTACTATAAATCTATATACTATGTTGTGTGTGTGTCTCGTGTCCCCCTCGGGTCTAGTGTCTCGCTGTCTCTGTGGCTGTCCTCATTGTACGTCTTCTATCTTGTTTTGGTGTTTTCTCCCATATTTCGAGAAGCGAAGGAAAGAGAGAGAAATGCAGGAAGACAGAAAGAAGAAAAGCAAAAAGCAACCAGAGACCGAAAAGAACCAAGAGAAGCACGAACCCACACAGAAACAAGAGAACGAGGACCAGGAAGAGAGAAAATTGATTTTTGCCAGCACAGTGAGGCTAACCAGAGTGTAAACCCGGTAAGGTACAGTAATAGTACAATCGCTACTTATTATAAGGCTAATATCTCGCTGACATTTCATCGTTCTTTAGTAAGCCATCTGCAGAGGACCCTCCGAACAACCCCCCCGACCCCATTATTTTATTCTCAAACCACAATTTGTTGCGCTGCACCCTGAAGGGAAACATAAATAGAGGGAGGATCTTCTCTTTGCAGATATCATGAGATATTAACACCATGCGCTGCAACTGCGTGCAGAGAACGAATATCCCGAAATGCTAACTACCCACGAACTGACCGCTAGCCTGTGCCCGCGAACGCCCCTGACGAACTGAAGATTTTTTTATTAAATAACCTCGCACCAGATACCCACTGCTTGCTGAGCTGTCCGATGACCTTTCGCCCGCGAACTGCCCCTTTGTCTGCTCATTCGGTCGCCGAAACTCCGCCCACGGGAGACGCCCCCTGTCTGCAACAGTTGAGAGTAATGCTGCATCTCCACATGCCCACCACAGATATGCCGAAGAAAAAAGGATTTCTGTGGATTCTCTTTTAAAGTTCTGACGGTTATAACCTGGGGGTTGGTCACTGGCAACAGTGATCATCATAGCCTACAGAATCCTGTCGTAACATCGGGTGCCTGCCACCCAGTTCTAGAGGACCACAGAATACGTTCTATTTTACACCAACGTCCCCCTACAAATCAGGGAGGTTGACAAAGGGTGTGTAGTACCCACGACCGACGGGCAACAACCACCAACCCCCATCCCTTATGCATGGTTTGAAACCTTTCGTCGATGATTTATATGTGGGATCGATCTTTGCCGGGGCACACACCCAGACCACCTATTCTGGGGTTTTGGAAAGTGCCCCCCCCCTGAGACGACCCGCCGGCAGGACCTGCAGAGCTGAAGTGATTTCCCACTGAAGAGATAAGAGCTCCCAATCCACCCGTAGTGAAGCACAGTTTAGTTAACAAGTGACGATGAAGTAGGTAGGCAGTATTAATCACAAAATGACCGAAGAGTAAGACAGCAGTGCCAAACAGTGAACGCTGCATGACCCAACGTACTTAGGACTCTAGGTATGTGTCTGAACCTAATAGCCCAATGATGTAGACACACCCCCCATGTCACCCCCGAGCGCTTATGTGCTTCTTGTTTCATGTGTTGCCACCCCCTTCCACTTCCGGGTTACGAGTGGTCCATTGATCCTTCATAATAAAAATGTATTGGCACTCTTTGTCAACGTCTCTCTACGGGAACTAAATTTTCATATTATTGGGACCGTACCCTTCAGCCAATAATCCACATTAAGTCTGAAGCCTCGGCCCAACCTGGAATACAAATTTCACAAACAGATCGATATACAGGCGCTTCATCCCATATCCTCTTTTGATAACTCCAGCCTTCTCACATCTTGGTTGTATTTTCACCATAACTCACCGCTCATGAAACCGGATAACCATGTAATAGATGACACTCACAGCGCTGAGATAAAATATGTTTTGTCATTCTTTGTCAGAGAAATTTTGATCCCGGGACCTGAGTCCAATGCATTTGGTTTTTTTTTGAATGAAATAACTAAAAAGGAACATGAACCACCCAAGGGCGAAAAACAACATCCTCGGCGAATTCATTGCGGGGCGAGGACATTACCCCCCCTCAAATTACAAGCTTTTCTGATATTATAAACTATCTACTTTATGTCAGCCGTCGTTACTCATCCCAAGTACTTGCAGGACAAAAGTGAACTTGAGGGAGATTCAACCCTCAAATTCAAGAAATGTGCGTCCATGACACCCATGTGACAACGCATGTCAGTCTGGTGTAGGTTGTATTAGGTTTGTGGCATCACCCAATCCTCCCCACACAAAGTCCTCTATGGCCATTTGTTGTACATTATTGGGGGGGCTACGTGGCCTCTGCCTTTTCCCCACGTACCCTTTATATCGTAATCTGTTGTTTTTCTGGGAAAGCAGGAGAAGAAATTAGGTGTTAAGAACCAAACAGAACCTGACTTCGTGATTAAACAAAACCAAAACCAAAGGGAAAGAATCAAGACTGAAAATATATAAACATCAAAATAAAAATCATTATAAATAAAAAAATTTCCAAATAATATTAACAATCCAACACGGAACAAATATAATTAAATAAATAAATAGAAATATATTGCATATTAATAAATCAGGGAAGAAAAAGATGGAGGGGAAAATACGCCACCCCGTTACATCCTAAACCCAAACAAGGTTGGAGCACGTTTGATTGAAAAGGTTTTGAATCCGCGTTTAGTTTGAATTTCCTTTTGGAAGGACAAGGAGAAGAGAAGAGAAGGTATAGAGACAATATAACTGCCTCCTGCCGCATCCCTTGTGACCTACCTACACTGGACGACCACCAGCATAACTGTCAGCAGCAACTAACGTGTGTTCAGTAAGTCTTTGAGAAGAAAAAAAAAAGAATCAGGCCCCTAGTCAGGCCACATAACAGATACTTACACATTACTATACCTCCCCCCCCCAACCCCCCACCCCCCCCACAGAACCATTCCATCTTCATGGCCATCCCAGCACGAAAAAAAAAAATTGAACAAGATTTGGCTATGGGCGCTTGTGCTTTTCGCGTCTGAAAGTGAAAAAACGGGACCTCCAAACCAAACGGAATGATCATTGGAAACCCGTCAGCAATTCCAATTCTTAATGTGTTCCAAACAAAATAACCTGCTATGATATATGAATCACGCACTTTTTTGGAGGCCCCAAAGGTTTCTTCTTACGGTGAACCACGTTTTCAATAGACACAATCACCTCTTATTATTTCTCACCTCAATTTCCAGATCTATCTAATTCCGAGTCCACGCTGTAAGACTGAAAAACTCATACACTCTCAACTTTGGCACACATGCCACGCCAACGCTGTTTCCCCTATCGCTTCAACTTCCATGAACAAAAAATCCACCTAGAACATAACCTATCTCCCCACCCATAGAGTTAAGTTACCTGGAACAACACTTTGTAACGCACCTGAACCGACCTCCTCTGATGCGTATGGTTCTACCAGTGACAAATTACCCCCCTTAAAATCTTTAAGCATTTTTTTACTATTCCTACATAAACTCTCGCTCTCCTCTCTCTCTGTCTCTTTCTCTCTCTCATCTCCTCTCTCTCTCTCTCTCTCCTCTCTAAAATAATAAAAGAAGGAAGAGATAAACTTGAGCATTGGCATTCCCCCATGTTAAAAAACGTTCTTAAACTTTAAAGACCGCTGCGTTTTGGACTTTCCATGGAGCAGTGTGTATTTCACGCCTCACTGACGTCCATTGCGCTCACCCTGATCCCAATTGAACCAATCCACCAGGGACCCGTCCTCCCAGCGGAAACTCTCTCCTTCCACTTCTCTGTCTGTGGCACCGACCCACATGTTCCAGAGGTGTTTGTCTGCAGACACAGGGCGGAGTTTAGTCATTAGAACATCCGTTTAATCGAAACAAACAAACGAACAAACGAGAACGTCGGTTATCTGTAATAACTGTCTCTGTCTGTTGTTCTCTGTCTCTCTTAGACCCTCGGCGGGCAAAGGGCCGGATGTAAAACGTGTGTATCTGCTTATCTGTTAACCATTGGAATTCAAGATTACACACGATCACATCTTCATCATCATCTTCCTCATCATTCATTCATCATCATCTATTCCGCTCTCTCTCTCTCTCTCTCCTCTGTCTGTCCTTCTAAGCTCTCTGTCTCTCTCTCTCTCCTCGTATCTCGTCTCTCTCACACACGTACAGCGACAACACATGCACTCTTCGCACGCGACGCACGTCACGCAACGTACAGTGTGTCTCTGGTCTCTACTCTTCCTCTCTGAGCTCTGCTCTCTCTATATCTCAACACACACACACACACACATGCACGCACGCACACGCACGCACGCTCCACGCACACACACACACCACACACCCCTGCACGCGCCAGTCTATCCTTTCTTTGTCCCCGATTCAAAATGTCACCTCCAAAACTATAGCTGACTGATTTGCACCTAAATGTCTAATTGATGTTACCATCATGTGACAGTGATTATGGTCTCCTGTTGATTGGACGACCCCGCCTGTGGTGACTTAGTCGTTTATTATAAGCAAACTAGTACGTACACTAGTATGTATTTGATCTATCAATTTTCAAACCAACTCAAAAATGACTGTCTGGCAAATAGTCCAACTGTTTGTTGACAGAGAACCAGAAAGAGCAGAAAATGTAAGGGTGTCAATATACGTATATACATGTATACATATATACAAACATCCAAACCAAGAACTAAACAACAATCACGTTGAATTTTTCCCAATATTTCGACCTCTTTGGTGTTCCTCAGGGGACTTTAATGATGGAATTGCGTGTAGCAGCCTCCGTTCACACTAAAAAAAAAAAAAAAAAAAAAAAAAGTGCACCACAGTTCCAATGGCTAGAGAAAGGACAAAGGTGGAAGGGTGGTGTGTGTGTGTGTGTGTGTGTGTGTGTGTGTGTGTGTGTGTGTGTGTGCGCGCGCGCGCGCGCGCGCGTTGTGTGTGTGTGTGTGTGTGTGTGTGGTGTGTGTGTGTGTGTGTGTGTACGTGTACGCTGTTTTCAGACATCAGCCACAAACTTTGGCAGTATTTTCCATCTTTCAGCATGCAAGCCAACCTGAGTGAAGACACAAACTGCTGTTCCTCTCGGTTTTTCATGGAGCTGACCAATGCCCCATGGTTGGCACATGTCTGCTGGGCGCCACTGAAGGTCTCTGTTTCCATGAAGTATTTGTAACAATTTCCGTCGAAGAAGGCCCAGCCGTCAGCGCAGGCTGGAGAGTGCACACAGTGGGTGTGGTTAGTACGAGACACGTGCTTCTATCGTACACAGTGAAACGGTGATAATTAGTACAAGACACGTGCTTTAAGCGTAAACAACAAATCAGTGATAATTTGTACAAGACTGTGTTTCTATCATAAACATCAAAATGGTTATAATTAGTACAAAACACGTGCTTCTATCGTAAAAACAACAAAACAGTGATAATTAGTACAAGACACGTGCTTCTATTTTAAACAACGAAACCATCATAATTAGTATACGTGTTTCTATCGTAAACAATGAAGCAATGATAATTAGTACAAGGCACCTGATTCTACTGTAAACAATGAAACAATGATATTTTGTACAAGACACGTGCTTCTATCGTAAACAATGAAACTGATAATTAGTACAAGACACGTGCTTTTATAGTAAATAATGAAAGAAACAACAGCTCATGTGATACGCAACCAATGAAACAATGTTAATTAATACAAGACATGTGCTTCTATCGTATACAATGGAACAATGGTAATTAGTACATGACACGTGCTTCTATCATATACAATGAAAGAATGGGTAATTCGCACAAGACACATGCTTCTAGTGGGGTTACTGTTTATGGACATCGATATCATAGCAGTTGTAATAAACTGTTGTTTTCATTGCAATGAGACAAGCGTACAGTCCGATGATTTTCACAATGTTACTGTCTAAAAAGTAGTGTTAAAAGTGGAGATCGTTACGTTAAGAACTGAAAAACCATGAGAAAAAAAAAAAGTTATTTACATGCTGACTAAAAGGTAGCGTTAAACGTAGGCATTATAAAAAGCTTAGAAGTCCAGAAGACAAAACATAAAGGGTCAAGTTTACAAGTAAATGCATCCAATCAAAAATTGCTTTTAAACGATAAGAGATGTAATAAATAGTTCTCTTCATCAGAGACAATCAATGAAGTCTATACGCTCTCATTGTACTGCATGATAGATTTATATCGTAAGACCCGCTCCAAACCTGTGCTCCCCCCCCCCCCCCCCCCCCCCTCTGTAACTCTAACTGTATGACACAAATAAATAGTTAGAAATGAAGTAAGTATTCTATTTTTCAGTGTATGTATATGTGCCTATGTATATAGATACAGTGCGTGCGTGTGTGTGTGTGTGTGTGTGTGTATGTGTGTGTGTGTGTGTGTGTGTGTGTGTGTGTGTGTGTGTGTGTGTGAGTGTTCATGCGTGTGTGTGTGTGTGTGTGTGTGTGTGTGTTGTGTGTGTGTGTGTGTGTGTGTGTGTGTGTGTGTGTGTGAGTGTTCATGCGTGTGTGTGTGTGTGTGTGTGTGTGTGTGTGTGTGTTCATGCTGTGTGTGTGTGTGTGTGTGTGTGTGTGTGTGTGTGTGTCTGTGTGTGTCTGTGTGTGTCTGTGTGCATGCGTGCGTGCGTGTGTGTCTCTGCGTTGTGTGTGTGTGTGTTTGTGGGGGGGGGGGTTGTGTGTGGGTGTGTGCGTGTGTGAGAGAGGGGGGAGGGGAGGGGGCGAGGTTCATGTCTCTAAGGTCGTCAGTTACCTGTTAGATCAGCTAGAGATGCAATGCACCAACCTGCAGAGGATACTCATCTCAGAGGGTTATGATACTCGACCACAGAAATGTCACCTACCTCCACACACGTACCCGGCAGGTGACCACTGACCCTCGCTGAGGCAGGTGAGATTCAGTTGTTCTGAACCTGTTGTACACTGCAATGTCACAATGTCTCCAACCGAACTTTTGCAGGATGCTGCTTGTTCATATGTGGCATCGGATGGTATGACGGGTTCGCTGCAAACTGTATCTGAATAAAGTTGATGATACCATGGTTAATATAGCCCGGAGTATCTCCTCTCTCTCTCTCTCTCTCTCTCTCTCTCTCTCTCTCTCTCTCTCTCTCTAGTCTGTCCAGCTCATGTTTGATGCAAACCGAAATTGTGACAGGCGTGCAACAGTGAAGACAAAAAGGAGCAGAGAATTCCTACTAACTACAGCGTGAGTCGTCCAGATTCCACACACTTCCTCCTTTTCCTTATCTGGTCATGCAGCAGTCGCTGTGTGGGATTCCCTCTTCCGTTCTCTTTGCTTATATAGTTTGAATCTCTACAGCTGTTACTTAAGGTTGAAGCATAATCAATGATTAATATAACAAAAGCACTAAAGAAAAGCTTCCAGGAATGTACATCAAGAATTTTTGAAAATTCTTACCATCTGAAATATTGTTATGAAAAGGCGTTTAACAGTGACGTGATGTGGTTAATCCTAGATGAATCTTTGTCAATAATGGCTACAAGCATTTATGCTAGTCGACTTTTCCAATTTCATTATCACAAAGAAACAATGGTTTGAATTGTGGAATAGTTTTTTTTTTTTTTTTTTTTTTTGTCGTGACCATACAAATATGCCCTTGTTTGTTTCTTCTCCTGTTTGTTTGTTTTTGGGGGGGGGGGGGGGGGGGGGGTTGTGGGTTTTTTTTTCATGTATGGACATGCGGCTTAGCTTACTTCAATGAGTGAGCCTATCAATGTCATCTTGAAATTTATTTGTAAGTTAAAGCTTAGTTCAATGAAAGAGCCTTTCAATGTCATCTTGAAATTTATTTGTAAGTTAAAGGCATAGAAATTGCTTAAATGAATAGATGTATCATCTGCAGAAATTTCACAATTACATTTAAGACAGCAAGGTATATCATTTATGTAGATGAAGAACAAAAGGAGTCTTAAGATAGATCCCTGTGGTACTCCATATCTAACAGACATAAGTTTAGATGTTTGTGTTTATTTACCGTAACATGCTGCTTCCTGTCAAATGGAAAAGATGACATGAGACAAATAAATTCTGGTCATTATCTGTAGAATCCCACTTTACGCAACACCAAAGAATGACTTATTACGATAAAGGCTTTTGATAGTCTGTTAACAGAATGCCAGTAAACTCATTTTTATGTATGCTGTACAACAGACTATCAATAAGTTTGTGCGAGCCTTGTATGTGATGAAGCCTAACTGATCTTCATGGATTAATAAATAAGATTGTTTTCAGAAAGATATGAATACAGACGGAGAGAGGGTGGGAGAAAGAGAGAGGAAGAGAGTGACCGAGGGAAGGAGAGAGGGAGTGAGTGAGTGAGAGGCAGTTGGGGGAGGGATGGAGAACGAGAGAGAGAGAGAGAGAGAGAGAGAGAGATAGACCTCTGACTGGTGCAGGTGGAGGCTGCAGACCACACGTGGCAGCACAGCCAGCTTTAATGATGCCAGCACTGCTTTTCTGGCACACATTGCTTGGGCACAGTGGCGCCCTGTCATACATTCTCTCTGTAGACAAAGTGGGGGAAAAACAAGACTCATTTTCATATGTTCTTGCTTTCGTTTCAAATGCAAATTATCGCCCATGCTTTAATTTGTGACTTGACAATTGACAGCCATCACCATCCTCTCTCTCTCTCTCTCTCTCTCTCTCTCTCTCTCTCACACACACACACACACACACACACACACACACACACACACAAACAGTACATAGAGTTATCAGTTTCGTCATTTTACAATGCCCCTCTTCACCCCTTAATCCATTTCTCCACTCACATCTTTTCATCTGCCTGTCTGATCAGATTTTGTCGCAAGCTGATGCTACAAGAAGATGTAATGATGACGATAATATTTCAGAGACTTTTGCTGTCATAGTAACACGGGTCGTCGCCATTGCTCTTTTCTTTCCCTTTCTTATCTGATAGGGGCATGTTTCTCGTAAAAAACACTCTTGAGTACTTCCTGGGCCACCCTCACTACTACAAAGGAAGGTAGGGCCACCCTGTCTCTCCTTTCCCCTGTCGGTCCTAGTCACAACAGAAGATTGCAGGGATGCTGTCGCCCAATCCTAGCAATCTATTACATGAATCCCGTGAACTAGCAAGAAGTTTCACAGCTGAAAGTGTCTGCACGTGTTTTGCAGGTGTGGACACTACCTCTGATCCCAGTTACATTAGGTCACACTTCACGTGCTGGGATGTGACTGCCATCTTCCAGATAACACCCCACCTCCTGTCAGACAGCTCACATCACCCTCCCCCTCCCCCCTGTTTTTTTTTTCCATGATGATTTTCATTGGCTGTCTTGTTCCCTTGACAGCCTGTCAATCAGACAGACAGACATCAGAGACGTGATGGTTGGCTTAACACTCAAAACGAGAAGATCAAGCCTCCCCACTTTAATGGTCTATTAGGGGCTGTAAGACAGATCACATCCAATGTCAGCGTGTAGAACTCAACACTGGTGCGTGCTGGAGAGGAAAATGTTCATCTCTCCTACCGTGAGATGCTGTATCAGGTTTCACTGCTTATCCAAGAAGAAATGTAAGCTGAGGCTAAGTTTCTGTCTTAAGACTATGCTTTGATTGTATTTATGTCCTATACTTTACACAGTGTAACTTTATGTCAATACTTAGTCAAAACTAAGAAGATGACTAATGAATTCTATATTTCAACTGTATAACGTTTTGTCAATACTTAGTAAAAAAAAAAAAATTGTTAAAGTGGCTGATGGAATCTATGTTTTGACTGGGTAACTTTATGCCAGTACTTCCAATAATTTGTCAAGATGATTTATAAATGCTGTTGATTGTCTGAATACATTGTAATAGGTGACTGTAGCTAAACTCCATCCTTGGAATAAGTGTAATTAACCTGTGTCCTTGGACCAAGCGTATTTCCATACCTAATTACCTCACCTGAATATTTCACTACATTGAAGAGTTACTTCCCTTCATTGTTTCAGAGTTTCTTGCTGTCTCGCACCACTCATTGAAAAAAAAAGACTGAGTGAAAAACTAAAGCAGAGTCTGAAAATTAAGGCTGGTACATATATATGTTAGTCTAGTCTGACCTTAGCTGACTGAGACTTCACACTTTTTTCTGAAAGTCAGAGGGCAAGCGTGAGGACTTATCAAGCAGTACTGCTAGACACTCATGAACAAAGTTAGTTTCAAAGCTTCACTATTATTGCTATTGTTATTATCATTATTGTCATCCTTATTATTTTAACTCTCATGGTCCCCATCCCGACGGCCTCGTTTTCATCCATCACCCATTTTGCGCCGAATATGAGAAGAGAAGTGGTTGCTCGTTCTTCATTTTCCTTGTCCTAAATTTTGTTTGTTTGCCTGAAGAAGACCCAAGAGGTCGAAATGCATGTGTTTTGTTCTGAAATCTGTCTGGATTGTCTTGCGAAACTTATAACACTTCTTTTTAAAACTCATTTACAAACCAGGTTCTGTAATCTCCTCAAACCCTGTGACCACGGTACGTCTACCAAAACATACCCAGCATAGGATCAACAATTCAAACTATCCCGTTGCCTTGCAGACATCAGACTATTCCACCAGCATACACGAAGAGGTGGATCAGTCACTAAAAAACGAGAGAGAAATCTGCACATCTCTCAACTATAACGCAAGTGAAGTTATTGTGTCTCGGCTGGACACCAAATCAAATTATCATCAGATTTGCTCCTTGTATATTGAGATGAAATATGAAGAAATTATCCCAAACAAAGACAAGATTGATTCTATTGATGTTCTATTAATTTGGATATTTTAATCTTGTATTCACAGTAAAGTTTTATGTGTGAAATAGTACTTCATTGGTGTCAGTCTATTGCATGTTTATACGTCATTTCATGTTCGAACCTGTTTCTAATTCTGTCACTCAGAGCACCAGCAGCTGCAAAAGTGCATAAGCTTAAGGTGGATTACTTTTGAGCCAGGCTTGAGTATCTTTGACAATCCAAAGAAAAGCAATTCTTTCAATGACTGGTACCGGAAAGTTGTCCTTCGACCACTGTTAAGAGAGATGATGGGGTGTGAATTTTGATATCAGAACTATTCTATGATTCTAATAGAGAACATGCCCCGAGTCCTTTCCCCCTGGAAGACCACACCTTCAACACCTACTCGCAACAAATCGGTCACTGATATCACTACACTGTCATGGATTATAGATGATAGTATGGTGGAATGTAAATAAAACTGCATTTGCACTGATTTTAATGTATTTTTAGTAAAAACTGAAAGCAAACATAATCTGCAACAATTGGGGGGGAAAATGACGTTCACACGAACAGTGGATTTCAGTATAAAAAGAAACCACAATCTTAACTCTTGAGAGAGAGAGAGAGAGAGGGAGAGGGAGAGAGAGAGAGAGACGGACGACGAAATGAGTCTGTACCTGCGTTGCAAACATCACAGAAGTCCCGACTGCAGTCCAGGTCAGTGTAGCACCATGGCATGGCGGTATCATCAGGATTGCGGCAATAGTTTTCCTCCAGACCTGATCCGAAGTCTCTGCCCATTTACCCACACAATGAGTCAAATATGTTCTGTAAGAAAAAACGCATGCTCACCACGATGGAGACTAGTTCAGTTTCAGTCTGTAATGACCAGATTCAGGCCTAAACTGATTTTTTTCAAATTCAGCTAGTCATTCATAGTAGAGTGTCTATCTCATAGTGTGGGTATCATAGCCGGACATTCACAGCATGTCTCAGACAAAGGAGACAGCAAATCTAAACTGAAGAATCTAGGTGCTGAAAAGTGTGTTCAATGGAGGCTCCACAGTGCATAGATGGAATGTTTGAAGACAAAAAAAAATGTCTGAGAACAGAGAACTGTAAATATTCCTGATGAACAACAAGTGTGTATTATAACACACGTAAATTGTTCACATGCGACAATCATGAAGTTGACCTTCATTATTTCTATTCAGAGAATGGGTAGTCAACATACCGTGGGGTGAAAAGGCGTGGTACAGACAGTGAGTGACCACCACACTGGGGGGTGAAAGGCGTGGTACAGACAGTGAGTGACCAACCTACCCGGGGTGGAAGGCGTGGTACAGACAGTGAGTGACCAACCTACCTGGGGTGGAAGGCGTGGTACACAGACAGTGAGTGACCAACCTACCTGGGGTGGAAGGCGTGGTACAGACAGTGAGTGACCAACCTACCTGGGGTGGAAGGCGTGGTACAGACAGTGAGTGACCAACCTACCTGGGGTGAAAGGCGTGGTACAGACAGTGAGTGACCAACCGACCTGGGGTGAAAGGCGTGGTACAGTGGTACACAGTGAGTGACCAACCTACCTGGGGTGGAAGGCATGGTACAGACAGTGAGTGACCCGAGTCCAGGGCAGACAGGCCTTCATACTCCGTGTGTAGTTCTTCTGTCCACGATACAGCCTGCCCTTCGTCGAGGGCTCATAGCAGCCATCTTCCTCTGCTGTAGACAGATTGACACATGGTTATTTTTGTGTATACGGGCACTTTGGACACATCCTCATCATTGAAAAGAGCAGAGAGGTTTGGAAATGCGCCCTGTGCTAGGTAGAAAGAAGCGGCCTTGTCTGTGAGACGAGGGATATAGGTTCGTCCCGAAAGCCATTCGTCAATGACTGGAGGGGGGGGGGGGGGGAGGAGGTGGTGTTGTTGCTCTGATTGGATGCTCTAAGGATTCAGTGTCTTGGAAATCAGAATCACGCAATTAGATTTCATCTATTGTCCTGTGGTTTAAGTGCCCCATCATTTCTCTCACTTTAAGTTGAAAAATGATGATGTGATGATAATGACGATGATAATGATGATGATGATGATGATGATGATGATGATAATGCGGGCCAGAATAGTTCAGTGGTCGAGCGCCGGACTCGTAATCGTGGTGATCCTGGGGTTGCCGGTTCGAATCTCAGCCGGGCCGTTATGGTACAGCGGGGATTTTCCCTCGGAGTAAACATTGGTTCTGACTCCATTTCCCATACAGTTCGAATGAGACTATAAACCGAGGTTCCGTGTGTGAACGCACGCATAACATCTTGCACACACGTAAAAATCCCATCATCAACTTTCGGAAGAAACGGCCAGTTTGGCCGTTGGTATGGATAACACGTTACACATAGCATGCAACTGCACGAGAAATGGAAAGAACGAAGGAAGTAAGGAAATTGAGTGAACGATATTGAACGATATTGACTGGATGACACGGGAAACGACTGAATGAAGCGTCAGCTGGCAGCTCTTCAGTCGGCACTACCCAGGTCGGCAGCCCGTTGTGTAAACGTGTGTGGACTTTAAAGCGCTAAGAGCTTGGTCTCTAGCCGAGAATAGGCGCCATATACGTATTGATAATAATGATAATAATGATGATAATAACACCAACAACAACAACAATAATGATGATACTACTACTACTACTGCTGCTACTGCTGCTGCTGCTGCTGCTACTACTACTACTACAACTATTACTACTACTAGTGATGATAATAATATCAATAATAATGATGATCATGATGGTAATGATGATGAAGATGATGAGGATGATGATGATGATGATGCCTAGTCGTCATCAACGGCCCACTCACGCAGGTACAGTGAAGCGGTGAGGTTGAAGCCGATGTCTGCGGCCACTTGGTCACCGTCTGTACGCAGCGTCAGTATCACTGTGTCGTTCATGCTGCGAATCGTCCGGCTCAGGCCATCTCCGCAGTACCTGAGGATACAGTTCATCAGCAAAAACTGGATATTAACCCACCCATATTAGCTTTGAATATCATGATCTTTCATGGAGCTAGTCTGATGTCAGTCTGTCGTTTAGAGTCCTTTTTTATTCAAGCGTCCTTAAGGATCATTTTCCTTTCCGTTCTGTAACACTGCAGTCCATATTGAAATCCACAGCAAGAGCACACAGCGGACTTGCTGAGGACCTGAGTGTCACGTTGTCCAGTTTCTCCAGGGAAATGGAGAAAGTGGTTATAGATGACACGTTAAACATAACATGCACTCTGCGTGAAAAATCAAAAAAATGAAAGAGTTGTTAAATTGAATGAACGATATTGACTGAATGACACAGGAAACGACCGGTTGAAGCGCCAGCAGGCGGCTCTTCAGTTGGCTCTACCAAGGTAGGCAGCCTGTTGTGTAAATGAGAATGCGGATTGTAAAGCGCTGAAAGCTTGGTCTCTGGCTGGGGATACGTGCTGTGGGAGTAGGGCCTACTCTCTTAACAAAAAGTGTCCATCAATAAACGTTACTATCCATGTCCATGCTTTTCTTCTGCACTGACCACGACACAAAAGAGTGAGTGTGAACAAAGTAAAGGGCAGTCCGGAGAGCGAAGACTTCTACCAAGGTCAATGGAATCTGGGTTCAACATCTGATTGGATCCACATTGAAATTTAATGGCGTCGTCCTCGACCCATACTTCCTCTTCCTACCTACAAGTTTCGTTCAAGTAATTTTTTGTTATGGGAGATCTCGCTGACTAATTCTAGAACCATGCACTTCAAAGTTTCATGGCTTTATCGTTCAGCCTTACCCCACATTTCCATTACGGGGTTTTCTTTTTCTTTCTATTCAATTCAGTAATCCTATACTGTTTCACGTTATCTCGCTGACAGGCAAACGAGATGT
This sequence comes from Conus betulinus, assembly GCA_016801955.1. Lineage (NCBI taxonomy): Eukaryota > Metazoa > Mollusca > Gastropoda > Neogastropoda > Conidae > Conus > Conus betulinus. The sequence goes on from JADBJO010006249.1 coordinate 23,356, forward strand.
AGGTGAAAAATAAAATCTTGGCGGATATAAAATGATCAGATCTTAATATTTTGCATTCGATGTCTTCATTTATAGCTCCAGTGCGTGTGTGCGTGCGTGCGTGTATGGGAAGGAAGAAAGGGGGAATGTGGTGGAGGGCACACGCACAAGGTAAGACCGAGCTAGGAGGCACACACAGCAAGCGAGTGCACTTTTGTGTGTGTGTGTGTGTGTGTGTGTGTGTGTGTGTGTGTGTGTGTGTGTGTGTGTGTGTGTGTGTGTGTGTGTGTGTGTGTGTGTGTGTGTGTGTGTGTGTGTGTGTGTGTGTGTATGTGTGTGTGTGTGTGTGTGTGTGTGTGTGTGTGTGTGTGTGTGTGTGTGTGTGTGTGTGTGTTGTGTGTGTGTGTGTGTGTGTGTGTGTGTGTGTGTGTGTGTGTGTGTGTGTGTGTGTGTGTGTGTGGTCCATGTCAGCATTGACTAGCAATCTATGTTTTTATTTTGGCTTGTTTGCTTTCCTTGTCCTGTTATTTGCTTTAAACTCAGCCTTCCATCATACCCCGAAAGGGGCGAAAGGAGTGAATGGGGGATGTGTGTGTGTGTGTATGTGTGTGTGTGTGTGTGTGTGTGTGTGTTGTGTTGTGTTGTATTGTGTGTGTGTGTGTGTGTGTGTGTGTGTTGTGTTGTGTTGTGTGTGTGTGTGTGTGTGTGTGTGTGTGCGTGTGTGTGTGTGTGTGTGTGTGTTCATTGTTTATTCAATTTACAAGATTTCATTCGAAATTAAAAACAAGAGATAATACATAACTTAATGGCAACAGTATATATGTCCAGTGGCAGTTTATTAAGATTGATAATCTAAACCTTAGGAACCATTGAATTTCATTGCATTTTGAGAAGAAATATATGATGGGGCATGAAGCAAGGGAAACTGCACTTTTTACCTCGTAAGTGGCAAGTGTGTTTCATTTATACGAGAGAATAAGCAGACAGCACAGCACTTACAGTGAAAAACGTCGGAATTAGTGATTGTTAGTAGTATAAGAGGGTCTTTATATAACTGCCAGGACCCTGGATCCACCGGATCAGCCGGATCTCGGAGATCGATCAATCGAAGTCATCAATAATCAATCAGATTGATAATAGTAACACGATAATCGAAGTCATTAATAATCAATAACCGATCAATCAGATAATATCAATATCTAATCACATGGATCTTATTCATAAAGGATATTGATCATAAAAGAAAAGGGGACTGATCATAAAGGGTATTGATCGAAAAATGATTAGTCATTAGAAGTAAATAAGTAAAATAAACAAATACCTTTCTCATCCCCAAAACTGACCACCGTGCAGCCTGTACGCATAAAATTGTCCGGTGATTAAGCTGACCATGCGACGACACGCATATAATTCAACGGTGATTATACCGACGAAGCCAAGACCCCTGGACAGTGTACGTGTCTCTCCATATTCTCTCTTTCTCTCTGTAAGAACTTGATTAGGAAAGTAGAGATAAGACTGACAATAAGTCCGAAATGTTTAATCAATAACAGACCACTGTGATTGCACCACCACGATATCACCTCCGTACTTAAAAAAAAAAAAAAAAAAAAAAAGCAAGAAATGACGTTACACTCATGCCTTTCGCAAGAAGCAACAAGGGCGATTATTCAGTCTGTTTTTTCTATAGATGTGTATTCAAATAAATGAATTTTATAAATGACACATTCTTTAAAATAACTATAAACAAATATAGTAATATAGAGAAGTGATACATTAAGAGGCATAGTCATTTGGTTGCTACAGCTGGTTATACGAGTACGTTTATGCTAGGCTATGACTTTTTTTTTAATGGTAGTAATAGTCATTCAATACATTATGCATTATTTCTTTGAAAACTTACGACAGTGGAAAAACGGAAAACAAAATGATCATAACAAAGAGACAGCGAGCGTAAGAGAGAAAATTTGACTGTATTTAAATACGATCATTATAAATCTGACCGATACGGTTGCGCAGCCACAGATCTACAAAATTTGAAGACTTTGCAAGAGCCACAATAGTGGAAAAAAATATTTCCCAACTTGTTACCCTGGCACATGGCCGAAGCCGGCTTTATTTGATCTTCACTCATTCCTCAGATCCTCAAAAACAAAAAGTGGGGTGTCGCTTTTGCGGTATTTCGCTGACGCAATGGGAAGAGACAAATACACCTTTTGGAACCTATGAGGTGGAATCCGCGATGTGTCTTTATTTGTGAAAAATTAACATCCTATGGCATGAATATCACCAGTGAAGGAGAAGATGTAGTTGACTAATGTTATTTCTAATCGACTGACATATATTATTATAAATGTAAAGCTTTTTATACTTTATAGCAGAAGACACGATGGATGTAAGATGGAAACATCCTTTTACCTGCGTAATTTCAGAACCGACTGGGAGTGGCAAAACGGTGTGGGTCACGTGTTCCATGGTTTATCGTACGAAGACCCAGTCTGTTTAATCAGTGCGATGGGGGTGAGCACTCTGCCTCTTTCCATTTAAGTTGTTTTTCATAAGAGATTTGTTTTTAATAATTGTTTTAAAAAAAATGCACCCCAATGTTGCCCATCGTACAATAATGAGGCTGAAATGTACGTCTCATTATTTCATGTGGCCGGTCCCAAGCCCGGATGAAAACAGAGGCGGTGCTCTCATTTTTTCTTGGTTTTCTCAAATATATATTATACAGAGAGAGAGAGAGAGAGAGAGAGAGAGAGAGAGAGAGAGAGAGAGAGAGAGAGAGAGAGAGAGAGAGAGAGAGAGAGAGAGAGAATAATTATGCAGAGGCACGTACACTGTCCAGGGATTTGGCTTCCTCGGTATAATCACCGTTGAATTATATGCGTGTCGTCGCATGGTCAGCTTAATCACCAGATGATTTTATGCGTACAGGCTCCACGGTGGTCAGTTTGTGGGATGAGAAAGGGTATTTGTTTTTTTTTTAATTATTTTTACTTCTAATGACTAATCAATTTTCGATCAATACCCTTTATGATCAGTCCCCTTTTCTTTTATGATCAATATCCTTTATGAATATGATCCATCTGATTAGATATCAATATTATCTGATTGAAAGACTTCGATTGTCGTGTTACTATTATCATCAGTCTGATTGATTATTGATGACTTCGATTGATCGATCTCCGAGATCCGGCTGATCCGGTGGGCCCGGGGTCCTGGCAGTTATAAAGTCCCTCTTATATTACTATTGTTTCCAGTGCATATGCACAGTATATTTTTACGAACATGGTATGTTTTACCAACATGCAGTTTGAAATTTGAAAAAATATAGCTTTTCAGTAAGACAGACAGGTCGATAAAAGATGTTATGTATATCAGTATTTGATAACTGCTTTCAGTAAGTACATAGAAAACAGTCAGAGCATTGCAATTTTTTACGAATGTGTTTCGAATCCACCTTTTGCGATAAAGTGAATTCAATACGCCTTTTGCAATAAAGTGAATCCCCCAAGAAATAAATGTGTGTGTGTGTGTGTGTGTGTGTGTGTGTGTGTGTGTGTGTGTGTGAGGGCTCACCCTGCGTGCGCGCGCGTGCGCGCGTGTGTATGTGTGTGTGTGTGTGTGTGTGTGTGTGTGTGTGTGTGTGTGTGTGTTGAGTTAATCTTGAGTTAATCTGACAATAAATTGGTTTCAGTCAGTCAGTCAGTGTGTGTGTGTGTGTGTGTGTGTGTGTGTGTGTGTGTGTGTGTGTGCGTGCGTGCGTGTGCCTGTCCGCGCGCGCGCATATACGCATGAGATTGTATGAACGTGCTTGCGTACCATTACACAAAATACGACAAAGCAAAATTGAGTTCAAAACAATGATTGTATTACAACTTCACTATGTGTATTCCTGTACAATAATGTAAAATTAATATAGTACTCTGTAATACAATATAATGCAAAAAAAAGGGGGAGGGGGAGATTATCAATCAGTCAATCAGACACAAGGTGGAGGTGGATGTAAACACACCTGATTCCAGGCTGGCCGGGTAAATTGTAGCGTATTTCTAGTGAATCAATGCAATCGTCTCCATCTGATGTTACTTTCATTCACATCAACGTTGACCAACACCTGTCCACCTGGCTCTCCTGCCTGCCTCACACACACACACACACAC
>JADBJO010006249.1:37500-40000 GCA_016801955.1 Conus betulinus
GTTAAGAAATTTGCTCTTGGACAGTATTGAAAGGCCTGATCTCTAATCAGTCACACTGAGTACAACTGCGTAATGCAGTCGGTAAAGATGGCGCTGTTAAATGCCTTTAGTTGCATGGCACACAGCCCTTTTTGCATTTAAGAACAGTATTCTCAACATGTTTTCTATAGGCCAGCATTCTGTCTACTAGATGCTAGTGTCAACACTCAAGTAATTCCGTTTCTATTGAGGTCTGCAGAGCCTATATTGTAAACTGTCAAGAGTCACAACGAGTCATGTACCTTGTTTGATAGTGATGGAGTCCACTGTAGAAGATTCACACTGAATTATGTACCTTGTTTGATAGTGGTGGAGTCCATTGTAGAAGATTCACACTGAATTATGTACCTTGTTTGATAGTGGTGGAGTCCACTGCAGAAGATTCACACTGAGTTATGTACCTTGTTTGATGGTGGTGGTATCTACTGTAGAAGATCCACGAGTTATGTACCTTGTTTGATGATGCTGGTGTCTACTGTAGGAGATTCACACAGAGTTATGTACCTTGTTTGATGGTGGTGCTACATCCAGTGTTGGGGTCCAGGCCAGGAGGACACAGACAGGAACACTGGATCATCCACGAGCGTCACGAAACCAGTGTTGTGACACTCCTCAGTGAAGTTGGCACAATGCAACTCTGTCACGAAAGGTCACAACTGCATTATGTTTGGAAAGACTGATGTGCATAAACACAGAGCAAAGAGTTGGTAGACACCACAAATAAAGACCACATACCAAAACCAGTTTTGAAAATGTATGAAATTACACTGTGACCAAATCATTCCAGATAATATTTTTGTCTGTGAAACAGAATGGCAATCAAAATTATGTGTGTACGATTATAAAATGTATTTAAATAGAATACACGGATACAAACGACCACAAGAGATTACAACAAAATAAAAACAAGAAGTAGATTTTCTTTAGTAATAGACACCCTGGGCATTTCTGGTATCAAATTCAATTTACTATGAACTCGAACAATAGTTTCATACTGATGTATAAAATCTGGAGTCAAACGGTCCTAAATTTACGGCTGGAAAACGTGTCTTATCTAGGCATTGCAAAAATATACCCGCTTGAGAAAAAAAAATACACATATATATATATATATATGTGTGTGTGTGTGTGTGTGTGTGCGCGCGCGCGTGTGTGTGTGTGTGTGTGTGTGTGTGAGAGAGAGAGAGAGAGAGAGAGAGAGAGGCTCACAGACAGACAGACAAATTGAGTATGGCTTAACTTTACTACTCTTTATTCGCTAAAGTTTACTCGCTCCGATTGCACTTTGATAGTGGTGTTTCATTGCATTAAGTGTTTTTGTTTTCAGGTAATGGAAAAAAAAAAAAGCACTTTTAATGGATCAGGCAACAGAAGTTTCAGTGAATTAATAACAAGAACATATGAAAACCACATTAAATTACGAAACATGTGATCAGCGCATTTAGTAAAATACACATCCCGTCATGACACAATAAAACATCTTTTTTTAACACTTCATATTCCTGTTGTTCGAAAATTGTTTTGAATTTCCCAATCAATTTTTCGTATTTTTATTTTATTCTTTCCCAAGCATTTTCCTTGCAGAAAAAGCTAATAGAGTGCTCCTCCATAAGAGCGAAATAATGTGACCGTAATTATGGAACGGACACCAACTACACAGTGTGAAACTGTTTCCTGTCTTCTTGTTCAATGGGGAGCGATAAAATAAGGAAAATATGAGATGACGCTTACACTATGAAATGCTCTCTCTCTCTCTCTCTCTCTCTCTCTCTCTCTCTCTCTCTCTCTCTCTCTCTCACACACACACACACACACACACACACACACACACACACACACACACACACACACACACACACACACACACACACACACACACACACATTTTATATATATCTTTATATAACTCACATGGACACAGGCATACGCTCGCGCACATACACACTCTTCATCGTTCTTTTTTTTTATTTTATTAAGGAAAGAGTGCCCGTTGGTCTGGTTAAGTTCAAGAAAAGATAGCATGAACATTCGAAATGAAATGGGAAAAAAAAATCAAAACGAACTTTCTGCCAATTTACTATTGGTGTCTTTGCTCTCTGCTCTGAGCTAGAGCAAAGTAGTCAAAATGAATTATACAGGACGATGAGAAAGCAACACCAGAGTGCACCCATCAAGGTGTCAGATTTATTTGCTTGCCTCTCCAGCCAGAAAACTAGGCGAATGCTTCAGTTACACATCTAAAGATGTGTTCTCTATGTCTCTGAATTCCTCAGCCTTCTGATACACAGTGTATACGTACGTGTTAGCACAACCTTTTGTATGCGTCTTCGTGGGAGTATAATAACTGACTTAATTTCTCGAATTCCACACAACACATACATTTAAAGCCAAAACCATCCACCCCCACTATCATATCTATCATACGGAAAGGCAGGACAACATTTGTATGAAATAAATACAA
>JADBJO010006249.1:42500-60000 GCA_016801955.1 Conus betulinus
AGGCCTACTATGTGATGCGAATTATAACTGCAGGATCTTTTTCAATTGTTTCCCTCACCCTGTCACACACACACACACACACACACACACACACACACACACACACACACACACACACACACACACACACACACACACACACACACTTCCTCCTTCCTACCTGCTACTTCTCACAAACCCTCTCCCTACACACACTCAAAATTAGACACACCTCCCGGTCTGCTCCTGTCCAGCTTCATGATGTCTTCACGCCATGGACTCTGATGTTCATGCCACAGACCCAGAGTGTGACCCAGCTCGTGAGTACACGTGCCCTGAAAATAACATCTTACTGTATTGGGTATGTCGTGAGTACACGTGCCCTGAAAATAACATCTTACTGTATTGGTATGTCGTGAGTACAAGTGCCCTGGCAACGTCTAACTGTATTGGTATGTCGTGAGTACACGTGAATGAAAACAATATTCTGTGGTATTAATATGTCGTGAGTACATGTACCCTGGAAACAACATCCTATGGTATTGGCATGTCGAAACAAATATAAATGCTCCAAAGCCTTCAGAGTACAAAAATCAGGTTAGAAGTACACGTGTGTCAAAAGAACAGCAAACATCAAAAGGATGGAACTGTTTTAAATCCTTAAACTTAATCTGTTCTGCTTCTAAAATAATTACACAAACTGTTTTCTTCAAATATTCTGCATATTCATCAATGATTGGAATAAAGAAAAATATCACCTAAACTTGATGAAATACATAGCCATCTACAATAAAATGGATTGAAAATGAAATTCGGCAGTTTTGCTCCAAACCAAAAAGTAGAGATATATTATGTAAATTATGTAGTCTGGGTGTCTCTGGTGAAATCAATAGTAATCTACAGTAATAACTTATTATTCTGTAAGTTACTGTTTTATGGTAAAGTCTACATTCATAAAAGCCTTTTGAAACACGTTTCAAATAAGGTATTCCAAGGACATCTGAAAACTTTATGACGCTTCCTCCTCCAAACACGGTGGAAAGGGGGGGGGGGGGGGGGTATTTCTTTAATAGATTGTAGTTCGCATGTTTGATTTTCCATAAAGTTTTGCAGTATTAAAAAGGAAATTTGAAGTGAATTGTTACTTGCTATTGCATTACTTTATACCGCACTGCGCTTGCTTAGCAATGACTTGTTGTACTTGATGAGTTCTTAGAAAGTTCATAACTGAAGACAGAGAACAGAACTGCAGCAAGAACTGTTGTATATGTATTAACTGCATATTCGTGGACATCTGAATCTTTCAAACAAATACATCTAAAGTGTCAAAATATAACGCTACTTTAAATCAACAGTTTCTGATTGATATAATGTCATGTATGCCAGACACTTTTCTATGCCCTTCAAGTAATAAAATCCTGCAAGTGTGCTTTGTCCAAAACGCAGCTCTTTTTAAAACGTTTTTTATGTATTAGAAAAAAAATGTTTAAATACTTCCCATGCAATAAGTGAATGCAATTAATATCTCGTTATGTAAAATCTCATTATTTTCTAAGTTAATGGAATATGGTGGCAAATTCATTTTCATATTCTTAAATTTGTTTTAATCCCTACGCATATCTTTGCAGTCTGACGCTGCCTGATTACTAAATTCAATTCAAAATTACTTTATTGCCCTGAGTTTGGCGCTTAGTTCCAAATGCACTTTTTTTCTTTCCCCCACCTTTAGCTATTTTCAATTCCTCTTTCCAATAACTTTGCTCTGTACGTTTGCCATCATTTTAACGTTCACGTGTTAGAATAGTAGCATATATTATACAACTGACACGAGTGTTTCTGTACAGTTTAAGTGCAATGCAGTGCCATCTACTACATTTATGATATCATATCTGAAAAATGTCATGAAGGATTCTAAGTTTCTCAGTATTATGCATGCATTATGTTCAATCAGAAGTAATTGCTCACCAAACGACAATGAGCAGGAGCATTTGTTTCTTCAAAGGTAGTAGTCTCTCATATTCCATATGCAGTTAAGTGCTACACAAGGATTAAAAAGTGTAAAGAGTTATTGTTTGAAAACATCTGAGCTTGTGGTTTCTTGTAATTATTTTTTCAAAGCAAAGGTGTAATACGTAATATTTGTCCAAAATTACATGCCAACCACGTTCAGCTTATTCCTTTTCAATTCCACAGTAAAAGTGTGCATGGCAAGTACACGGTTTACTTCCAAGTGTTGGGGTTTTGGTTGTATTGTTTATCGCACAGACTTTGACTCTGAGGGAAGATTCTTAACTGCGTTCACAGCATATATCACGAATTTCGCCACAGCGACTAGTTCCTGTCCCTTGCGCTCATCGATTTATGCGTGCAGAATGACACGGTGTAGAGTCAGATCCTGCTCTGGGCTTGTTTGGTGCCAGTTTTGCTGTTGTCAACTATGTACATTTTTATTCATTGCATGAAATCCCGAGACACTGTTAAGTCGTTTAAAGTTCAGCTTCCTTATAGCTGAATCACAGAGTCAATTATACGTGTCATGTCTGCCATTACGTTACAATTCTCTTGGATTGAGATGCCGGCTTTAGAATTTGTGACAGGTTTCAAGACGTGCTATTTTGCCGTCAGATGTTTGCGTCTCTCTATCCTTCAACTTTATCATCTGATAGGACTTTATTGCCTTCTAGTGTCATTTAACAGTTATAAGCCATTTTCTCAGTTGGTGTGGTTCTGTGTATTGTTTATGCGATTATGTGATCTGTCAGTAGCACTCATCATCTGCACATACACTTGGGGGGGAGGGGGGGGGGAAGAGAGAGAGAGAGAGAGAGAGAGAGAGAGAGAGAGAGAGAGAGAAATGTATTGAGGGATACGAAGTGAAGGGGGGTGTATATGGTATATGAAAAAAAGAGGTAGTTCGAGGGAAAAGAGTGCAGGGGCGGCTGGATCTGTACGGAGCGCAGCTGTCGCTCCGAGTTCTGTCGATCATCTGTCGTTGGCAGCGAGGCCCTCAAACACTGCAACTGATTATCCGCTATTTTTTTTTTCCCAGAATGACAATATTGTGGCTCGCAGTCACGTAGCAGTCGTGTGTTTCCAACTCTTGATCGAAGATATTGCCAGGAGAGTATGAAAATCTCCGAATCGGATTTTGGCTCAGCTAGTTTTCGTCCCACTGTTTTTCTTTTTGTTCTGATTTCAACTTCAGAATGAATTCTGATTTGAACTCATGTTCTGAAGTTGGCGTTGTGTAGCCGCAAGATTCGGAATTCTCTGGGTCATGTTTGTACAAAATTGTGCTCAAAGTTATTACTCAACAAGATGGGAAACAGTTAATTACAAAATACATTTGATATTCAAGGCGTCTTGTTATTAGCTACGAAGAAAGTAACTTACTGAAATTATCGGTCAGTCTGCGCATCTGTCTTATACTACCTCGTAATAAATATGCATAAAAGCTGATCAAAATAATGTTACCTACGACGCCATTCAGAGTCTGATCTAGGAGCAACATATCCTTAACAGCTTTTGGATCACTGGACGTTAAGCACGTCTTCCATTAGACAGGTAATACATAAAAACCCAATTTGTAATTTAGCGACTGACAAGTACCACAAAGTCCCACATTTGAATTTCCACAAATTCTCACACCTTCCCACATTTAAAAATCCAAGTATAAATGTTTCAATGTCTGTAATGTGTGTTATCGTGTCGAAAGAAACAGAAAGAAAGAAAACTTCCTCTGGGTTTAATTAATTACATTATTCTTGATTTGTCTTACCCCCTTATCCGAATTGTGCGACTTACTATTGCATGCTTGTCACACAATGTCTTCACAGACTGGATATGGTTTCTCCTAAGGCATACTCCAGTAAAGCAGATCATTGGAACACTTGCTGTTCCAGCCGCTTCTAATTCTTGGGCATCATGAAACTTTCAAATCAGATGTTCTGTCGTGTGCATGTGCGTGAGAATATGCAGGTGAGCCAAGAGACATCTTACCCGACTACAGCAACTGTTGTACTGCCCCGATTCAGAATGGATATTGCCCTGATGAGCAGCGCATCTGCACAACAGTTCATTACCATTACCTTACAGGACCTGTTGATTTAAATTTAACAAATAGGCTTCATAAATTTCTTCGCTTACACAAACGTTCGTTGGATGCAATCCTTATCTGAAAGAAATCTGTAATACAATTTTTCTTCTCGTTTGCAAACTTTTAAGTCGTTTCTAACAGCGTTATGTTCACTAGTTCACAGATCATCAACCTGCGGAGTTATGGTTGAGTTCGAGTTTGCACTCAGCTCGTGTGAAGTTTCATAGTAAAAGACCCATCCACTGTTCTGTCTTATCGTCATGTGGTTTACTAGTCACGTCGCTCCCGCATCGCCTTCTCTATCATACCCAAACACAACCTCTACAACCTCTTTTGGCAGTATGACCAGCACGGACATCAGCAGCCTACAAGGAGCAGTCAATATCAGGTCGCCATTTTGCCACCAGCAGAAGAGGCGCTGCACTGCTTCTGAGTCATTTTACTGGCGTTCAGTGCTGCCTGTTCTGGTCCAGCAAATGCAGGACGCCACATACCGATCCCCTGAGGCCAATGTCTGTTTGGCTGTGGAGCCAGTGTCAGTGAGCATCCCTTTTAAGAGAGTGACACCACACCTGTCTGATGACAATCCCCCATGGATGACTCCAGTAACCCGTCGCTTACATGGACGAACAAAATCATCAAAGTTTACAGAATTGGAGATCGCTTTTGTTATTATGGTCAATGTATATAAAAATGATGAAATGATGTTAAGTTCACTCGGTCGGAGACGATATGAGATCGGTGTACTCCGTGCTTTCTTTCTTTGCGTATCCCGCTGTTTACCCGGCCTGAGACATGTACGCGCCTGTAGGGTTAATCAGGAAGTGTGAATAATTCTCATACCCGCCTCCCGTAAAGGGATGTAACTCGCTTGTGTGGGCCCACACAAACCTTCTTTCACACGGCACACTCACCAACTCTGGGCAGCAGCTGGCTTGGACAAAAAACAAAATCTCAAAAATACATACTTCTGGTTAAGTCATTTCATTTCATATTCTTGTTGTGGTTTACTTTGAGAAAATCTGCATTGAATCGCCTTCGCTGAAATGTGCTATTTCCTATTCTTGAAACTATTACCTACAGAAGCATTTGATTTCACAGACTAATGGAACCATGAATTTACAGTAGTCGTATTTGATTGGAACAAAGTGTGGGTTTTAATCTTTACCGGAATAAATACTGCTATGAAAGAAAATAGTCCCTCTAATGCCAGCCCCTGTGTCATGTGTTTATGACAAAAAAACAAAAGTAAGTGGTATCTAATCTATATCTTTACCCCTTTCCTTTAGTGATGGTGACGTGAGACTCCTCGGTTAAGCCGTATTTCCTCATGGTTTCCTGCAGCACCCAGGGGTACAAAACGGATACACGTGTACCTGTGCCATCGGGTGAACGCCGCCACAGCTTCGTCTCTGTAGTAAACACCTGTGCATCAAAGTTTCATGAAATGGAACTTGCAGCTCACGGAACCATGGGTCATATGATTGTACTCTTGAAAACAACTTGGAGTATATTGTTAACCCGACTTCTTAGAATCCAGTGACAGATGGACGAAGCTGTGACAAAACGGTATAACAGTCAAAGATCTCCACGGGTCTCTATCCTCAGTTATTGATGTAGCCAGTACAGTCGTTTATACTGTCCATTCAGAACTTCTTTTGCCTGCCTTCGGAACGTCCATTATCCACGATGCACAGTATAATGGCTTTGGGTGGTGAATCAGAGTAGACGACTCATAAACATTAGACCAGGTCTACAGGACTGCTCTTCTTCCACACGGTCTACTTCTTGTCGTGGTGTGGGAGCTTGTGTACCTCTATGACCCAGAGAGCTATTCCGGCTGAAGCGTATGCTCCTGGTAGGCCACCCAAGCTGGACAGGTCGAAGGGTAGAGGCCAGATTAATGCGGACCAACTCTCCCGGAGGTTAAACGGGTTTGCGTAGGCTAAACACCCTTCCTAGAAAAAAAAAAGCAAGCTACAGAAGCATTGAAAGCATCAAACCAAGACATTCACTTGGGAGAGGAAGGGTCTCCATCCCGGAGACTCATGACGTCAGGCAGTGAAAGCCGAGAGGAAGCTGCAAGACCGACCCCCATTCTGACCCCCGGGAAGTCAACAAGGATAGCCACTTGGAACATCAGGACAATGTACGAAGCGGGCAGAACCATCCATACAGCAAGATAGATGAAGACCTATAAGATAGGAGTCCTAGGACTGAGCGAGACAAGGTGACTACAGACAGGACAGCTGAGACTTTCATCAGGAGAGCTGCTCCTGTACTCGAGACACACAGAGGATGAAGCCCCCTCCCCCCCCCCCCCCCCCCCACCCTCTACAGAAGGCGTGGCCCTGATGCCGGCACCGAAGGCGCAGCGGGTACTCATTGGCTGGGAACCTATCAACTCCCGTATAATCACAGCCAAGTTTAGCACCAAGAATAGAACATCAAGCTGAAAATCATCCAATGCTACGCTCCCACAAATGATGCAGAGAAGGAAAGGAAAGATTATTTCTACCAGCAAGTACAAGCTGTGCTGGACAGAAGAGGAGCAAACGACATCACAAGTTATGGGTGACTTTAACGCCAAGACAGGATCAGACATCACAGGATATGAAGACATCATGGGGACACATGGATTTGGCCAGATGAGTGAGAATGGAGAACGCTTTGCAGACCTGTGTGCATTGAACCAGCTGGTGATAGGAGGCAGCATCTTCCCTCACAAGCGCATCCACAAGGCCACCTGGAGATCCCCTGACCACGTCACGGAGAACCAGATCGACCACATCTGCATCAGCAGGAAATTTAGGCGACCATGGCAGGATGTGAGGATGATGAGGGGTGCTGACATGCAATCAGACCACCACCTGCTTGTGACAACAGTGAGACTCCGACTCAAGAAGTACACTTCAACAAATACAGCAAGGGCAAGATATAATGTGGAGCTGTTTAGCAGTAAAGAAACAAAGGAGAAATTTCAGATCAGTCTAACTAACGGGTTCCAGCTACTTGAAGAATTGCTTGAAGAGGAAAGCATAGACATCGAGACCTAGTGGCAACATACCAAGAAACTTTAGCATGAGACCTGTGAGGAGGTACTTGGAAAGAAGAAAACTGAACACAAGGAGTGGATCTCTGATGATACTATTCAGAAACTGAACATAAGGAAAGAGAAGAAAGCCACACTGAACATGAGCCAGACAAGATCAAGCAAACCACAAGCCCAAGAAGACTACACCTAGGCGGACAAAGAAATGAAAAAAGTGTGAAGAAAGATAAGAAGGACTTCATCGACAGACTTGCCAGACAAGCAGAGGATGCTGCAGGACAGGGCAACATGAGAGAGCTGTACACTACCACGAAGAAGCTGGCGGGCAAGTTCCAACAGACTGGGAAGCCAGTCAAAGACAAAAACGGAAAGACCCTCACAACAACAGAAGATCAATTGAAGCGATGGACAGAGCACTTCACGGAATTATTAAATGTCCCGCCCCTGAAGCACCACCCGACATCCCACCAGCAGAAACAGAACTGCCCATCAACTGTGAGAAAACCATCGAAAGCAGAGATCAGAAAGGCCATCCTGACACTAAGGAATGGGAAGGCAGCAGGACCTGATGAGATCCCAGCAGAAGCCATTAAAGCGGATGTTGCTATAGCTGTCAACTTACTGTACAGCCTCTTCGGCAAGATATGGGGAAAAGAGAGCATCCCAGCAGAGAGGAGGGAAGGCATTGTCATCAAACTGCCAAAGAAAGGAGACCTTACCAACTGTAGTAACTATAGAGGGATCATGCTCCTGTCAATGCCAGGCAAGGTTGTAAACAGAGTGTTATTGGAGATGATGAAGGAAGCAGTTGACCCAAAGCTCCGAGACCAACAGGCGGGCTTCCGGTGAAACAGATCCTGTCCCGACCAGATCGCCAGCCTCAGGATCATCATCGAACAGTCCTTGGTGTGGAACTTGCCCCTTTACATCAACTTCGTCGACTATGAAAAGGCCTTTGACAGCGTAGATAGAGAGAGACACTAAGCAAGCTACTAAGACACTATGGAATACCAGGTAAGACCATCTCTCTCATCCAGCGCGCCTATCAGGATATGAACTGCAGGGTGGCTCATGCAGGCCAGTTGTCAGACGGTTTTGAGGTGAAGACAGGAGTGCGCCAGGGATGTTTGTTGTCACCTTTCCTCTTCCTCCTGATCATCGACTGGATCATGAAGACCACAACAACAGGCTATAACAATGGGATACAATAGACACTCTGGACGCAGCTAGATGACCTTGACTTTGCTGACGACCTGGCACTCCTCTCCTACAGTCCTACATCAGCAAGCACGGGGCTCAAGATAAACAAGAAGAAGACCGAGCTGATGAAGTTCAACACCACAGGCAGCAGCCCAGTCGCAGTCGGAGGCGAGCCCATCAGGGAAGTAGATTCCTTTGCCTACTTGGAAGCGTAGTTGACAAGCAGGGGGGCACCGACCGAGACATCATGGCCAGGATAGGCAAGGCGCGAGCAGCATTCATCATGCTAAAGAAAATCTGGGCCACAGGAGAGATCAGAAGGACAACAAAACTGCGTATTTTCAATTCAAACGTGAAGTCGGTTCTGCTGCTCTACGGCTACGAGACTTGGAAAATGACCAAGGCAATACAACAAAAAAATTCGGACCATCATCAACACCTGTATGAGGCGCATCTTCAAAATAAGATGGCCAGAGAAGATCAACAATGAAGATCTATGGAAGCACGCAGG
Organism: Conus betulinus; assembly: GCA_016801955.1. Taxonomy (NCBI): domain Eukaryota; kingdom Metazoa; phylum Mollusca; class Gastropoda; order Neogastropoda; family Conidae; genus Conus; species Conus betulinus. The sequence continues at coordinate 51,339 of JADBJO010006249.1, forward strand.
ACAGGAACCAGTGGCCAAGCAGATTCTTCGGAGAAAGCAGGGCTGGATTGGACACACACCCTCAGAAGCCAGCATCCATCACCACACGCCAAGCCCTGACATGGAACCCGCAGGGGAAAAGGAAAAGAGGCAGACCGCGCAACAGCTGGAGGCGAGACACTGAGGCAGAGATGAAAAGGCAGGGGACCAACTGGACAGGCATTCAGCGAGCAGCCCAGAACCGAGTGCGATGGTGGAGTGTTGTCGATGGCCTATGCTCATCCTTGAGCTATGGGCCTAAGTAAGTAAGTACAGGACTGCTTCCGGGTCACTCGTTCGGCAGTTGAAGACAGCACTCCTCTGGGTCCCACTTTACCTTGGGTGTATCTATTTCTGTCGTCGGGGCTCTTTCTTTTGGGCGAATATTCTTTAATCAGAGAGCGATTGATGTCCCCCATTGGTTTAGTTTTATTTCACCGATTCATTGAAAGTATTGCAAGTCATATTGCTATTGAGTTCATTAATTCATTTGTACAAATCAAGGACATCTAAACACCGACATAAGAGAACAGATATTGCACTACTCAGTAGTCTAGTGTGTCTTTGTTTCCCTGGAGAACTTAGCGAAGACATACATTAGATTGCATTTTCCAGGTTTACTAGCATTATGACACAAGGATCACATTATCCCATAGACATTAACAGCCACATTAGTGAAAGCCACATCCACAACTTGTAGACCTCTTACAGGAATTCATCTCAATGTCAGCTTTCCAGTCAAATCTTTTTCATTTTATTCATTGTTGCCATTAGTGTCATACGTCAGCACACACACACACACACGCACACACAAACGCGCGCGCGCGCGCGCACACAGATACGTGTGCGCGCGCCCACGCGCACGCACACACACACACACACACACACACACACACACACACACACACACACACACACGCACGCACGCACACACACACACACACACACACACACACACACACACACACACACACACACGCGCGCGAACTCACCAGTGGCATTCATGTTGAAGTCATAGGGTACAATACCCTTGGGCCAGACATACCACCTATTCTCGTCATGAACCTCTTTCCCGAGAGACAGACTGCGACGCCGTCTTCTCAAGGGGTGCTCTGCGGTGTCTTCTTCCCAGTCGTTCTGTACCAAGAAGCACAATACTATATAATTCAGTTGCAGTTTAAGCAACAGACTAATTTTCTCTGAATTCTGACGCATCAATCTAGTTAACTGACTCAACATTCTTTAGTAAAGAAAATCATATCTCGTGAACCACTCTGTGGCACCTTACATACCTCTTTCAAAATCGTTCATGCAATAAATTCCTTGAAATACTGTCATCAATGAATTTGTCATGAATTCCATTCAATCAGAAAAAGAATAACAACAAAAACTCGGACTGACAGACGACATAGTGAAATTGCACTGTGAAAATTAGATATAATAAATATGCTCCTGATCGTTTACTTCCATTATTTTGATAAGAAAATAGAAATAAACAGAAGGCAAAAAGGTAACTTTTACCTGGGATTACCTGTACTTGCGACTATTTGTTACTGAGGGTTTTACCATTAATCGGTACAAACTTTATACCAGCGCGCGTGATGTTTTTCACAGCAAAGTCCCAGAATCTGATGGCCTCTGACCACGGTGCTTTTGCAGCTCTGCTCTCTAACTAGGCAAGCAAGTCCTTGGGCAGAAAACCTATACATTGCTGATGAGATCAAATCCAGGTGAACAAATTGGCTATCCCAGAACTCGTTATATTCTTTTGGTTAAAGCAGTCAATGGTGCAAACACCTTTTTTTTTTTTTTTTTTGTTTTTTTTTTTTAATTGTGTTTGTTTTTTTTTCAGTATCATTATTCATAATTATGTACTTTTATTGCCTGAAACTTTCAGTAGATACGGAGGCGTGGATTGATAAGCTGGAGGACATCCAAGAGATCTTTCAGAGAAGAAAGAAGTCACTTATCTTAAAAACTACATTCATGGCACATTGACCTCATCTTCAAAACTGTCAAACAATTATTTCTGAAAGACCTCTGAACAGTGTCATGATATTTTTAAATGATAGAAACGGTACATCTGGGCCTGTTTAAAGCATACAGTGCCACGATATCTCTAATGATACAAACTGTCCATCTGGGCCCGTTTAAAGCAAACAAGTGCCTGACTCTCCTGTCCTCATTTAATTTGACATGAGACAGGATCCACAGCGATTTTTGTTTCTGTCTGTTATCTCTTTCCTTCGATCTTCTTCACGATTCATTATTGTCACGAGCGGAGGTTTCGATGCGTCATATACCTTTCTTCTGCATTTCTCCTGAGTTACAAAGAGTGGCACTGGAAATTATGTTTATTTATCGTCCGTCTTTGGGCTTCGTTTTGAAATGCAGGGAATGGTGCCGTCGAGGGGGGAGACTCTATGATGGTTGATTAAAACTTTTTCTATAGGAGTTTAGTTCTCTATGGGAATTGATTTCTGTCCTGCTCAGAACGATCGATTATCGGCATTGATCAGTTACACCACTGCCATGCCTGCTTGCAGTGTGGGGGATAAAAAAAAAATGAGCTTGTTGCCGCTTCCCTCAACATTCTTTGTGGTCAATCAGTTACTGGATAGCCCGCGAAATGGTATGTTCTATGCTAGCCAAAGTGATTGTGCTTCCATAATAGGCAGCGCTCTGCAAGGTAACATGCAGCAGTGTTATCTCAATGCCCTACATTCTGTCTACGGCACCAAGAAACGTCCTCTGTGCTGTTTCACAGGCCAGACAAAGTGACAAGTTAAACAGCAAGTATAGTCCGACAACTGTAAACCAATGACAGAATGGTCACCAGTTCTCTTTTGATGATGGAAAAATTACTATCCAAAGTCGAAATAAGCCATCCAATATGTTACAAAGGTAAACTGTTTACTGTAGAAGTCTGCAGAAACAGATGTTAAAAATCCGAATTGATGGAACATCCAGCATTGGAACCAACTAGACAATGAACAAGGAAAAACAACGACAGCGACAACGACAACAGCAACAACGACAACAACAAAAAGCAACAACATCAACAAGCAGAAAGTAAGATTCTAGACATCAAAGATTCTCACCCCGGTTTCAATGAGCTGCTTGCGAATAATGTCCCAGTCCGACGGAGCATACAGTTCATTGTACTTTTCTTCCTGAAGAATAAAATGATGAAAAAAAAATCCATAGTGATTGAGGTTTGCACGTGCGCAGGCACACACACACACGCGCGCGCGCGCGCGCTCCCGCTCATGCATGCACGCATGCACGCATGCCCATGCGCATACGGACACGCGCGCGCGCTCGCACACACACACACACACACACACACACACACACACACACACACACACCACGCACGCACGCACGCACGCATGGACGCACGCACGCACACACACACACACACACACACACACACACACACACACACACACACACACACATACACACACACACATTTCAAAATCTATTATTCTGAGAACCTTACTAAGGTTTTGGAGGTTTCTGACCACAACAAAAAGTATGCCGATTTAACATATACTGCTCAAAACAAATTATAGAACCAGTTGAAAACATTCACACAGAATCAACCGAAAAAACAAAATAACTTCTTCAAAAAATTTAATTGAAAATTCATCTATGGAACGATACAATGACATCAGAAAATAAACGAATAACAGCTGCTCCAAACAACTTCATGGGCTTAATTGATGAACATCTTCATTTCAGAAATCAGAACAGTCAAAAATCAAATGACAATTAGTGTTGATACTCAGTATGGCCGCCATTAGCGCGGATACAAGCTAGACATCTCTGTCTCATAGAGTCCACAAGCCTCCTGAGAGTCAGCTGGCGGATGTTGTTCCACTCCTGCTGCAAGAAGTCGAAGAGCTGGCCCAGGTTCACTGCCAGAGGGTGGTTCTCGTGAAGCAGGCGCCCCAGGACGTCCCAGGCGTGCTCGATCGGGTTAAGGTCGGGCGAGGACGCTGGCCAGTCGAGGTGGTTGACCTGCTGCTCCTCCAAGAAGACGTTTACCACCCTGGCACGGTGGGAACGGACGTTGTCGTCCTGGAGGATGGCGTCAGGCCCAGGGCTTGCAGGGCAGGCAGGACCAGAGGCTGAGGAATGTTGTCCCTGTACCCCACACCAGTTAGGTTGCCTTCAACTCGGTACAGGGGGGTTCTGAAGTTCCTTCCTATGCCACCCCACACCATGATAGACCCCCCGCCATACCGGTCCCTGTTCAATTACGTTGGCTTCTTGGTAGCATTTCCCTGTCTGCCTCCAGACACGTATGCGACCATCGTGGAAGAGCCGAGCAAAACGCAACTTGTCAGAAAACTTCACCCGGGCCCAGTGCTGCCTCGTCCAGGCCACATGAGCTCGGCACCAGGTCAGTCGCGCCCTACAGTGAGCCGCCGTCAGCACAGGCCAAACAGCTGGAGTCTTGCACGGAGGTTAACTTCTCTCAGGCGGTTCTGAACAGTTTGGTCGGAAATGTTGACCTTTGCTGCAGAACACAGTTGTCCTGAGGTTGTTTGCAGTGGCAGTTCTTTGTCTCAGCGCCGTCAGAACCAGCAGTCTGTCCTGCTGTCTGGTGGTGGACCTAGGCCAGCCAGACCATCTTCGTTCAGCAGTACTACTGGTGGCATTGAAGCAGTCATGAAGTCTTTGGATGACAGCATGATGCACTTGAAGCCGACGACCAACTTCTCTGATGCTTACACCTTCTTGAAGCCAAGCAACAGCACTTCCCAGGTTAGTGTCATTTCATCTCTGTCTTGGTGGCATGGGGTTAAACACCCCCCAAAAGCGGCTTTTTTATACCCACTGGTCAGCAAAACTGGTTGCCATGTGTTCAGTAAAGGCACGACTTGCACATGCAATGCGGTTTGCAGTCAGCCCAACTCTGCTGCCTCGGCTATGCGCTCGTAAACCGCGACCATGTTTTCGTGATTTCGGTGTTTCTTTTGTGAACGCGTTCAACCCACTAGACTCAGATTCAACTAAACACATGCCCAAACCAGTTTTGATTGAAGCAGTTGTCACACTTTCAGTGCAAAAATTGGACAAAAGCTTTGAATTCTATACACTACGATGCGTTAGCTAAACTATATGAAAAATGCAGGTGGCTCTTAAATTGTTTTGAGCAGTATATTTGAGGGGAGAAAATCGAATGCCTAAAAAGTTACAGCGTTTTTAAAGATTTGTGTTTACCTGAGTGTGCCTTTTCCCAGAAAATAACTTTCGACTGACTTTGTAGGTGATATTCTTATATGATTATTTATGCGGTAATATTTTTTCAAATATCGGATTCTTTGAACGAACTTTCATAAACTAAGTTTCGAGTCTAGAACAGATTTCATGTAGCATTTTTTTCAGTATGTTATTTGTATGATGACCATTAGCTCAGCCCGTCTAAATAGGTAGACAGACAATGATGTAAAGTCTACATTCAGATGATGAAACTGTGTTTCCATGAGGTAATAAATCAGTACACTTTTTATTCATTTTTTTGTAGTGTTATTATCCCTTTGTAGTAATGTTTCCAAATGTATGGGTTTTTTTTTTTTTATATTGCAAAGAATGACCCATTTTGACATAAATGATCTCTGTTTAGCAACATTTACAAACCTCAAACTCGGAGAGGTCCTGTTTTGTTTTTTTTTTAACTAATCTGAATTATGCTGAACGATTCTAATCGATAAATTCAAATCCGGTAGTCAGTAAGCTCCTAGTTATAACTAAGCTTTCATGAATGATGCTGATCAATTTTGACTAATATGTTCAAGTGATAACCTACGCAGTTTAATAGAATTTACATGAATCTTCAGAAATTGCACTGATCCAAAATTAGATTGTTCTTCTTTCGATACGAATTGACAGTGAGGTTTATTTTTTTCAGTTTCACTATAACCAAAACTATTCCACTTTTTCTCAAGCGATATAAATGTTTCCAGAGTTTAACGGCAATATTTACCTGCACCAACCAAATAAGCCCTGATGATGATAATGCGAGGTGAAAGGAAAGAGAAACAGCCAACAGAATGATGACATCATCTGACCTGACGTTCTTGTCCGTGCTGGTGCTGTCTGATGGGGGTACCATGCCGGGTCAGCACCGTCAACTGGCCGTCCTCTGTCTCTGAGAAGGACGCTGCTGCTGAAGCAGCTACTGCTCTCTGACCAACAGATCTTTCCTTCTGAAAGATGGCTGACTGCTGTTCGTCGGGATGATTGAATCCATACGTTGATAAATGCATAAATGCATAAATTAAATACCTCGTAACTAATGTGAATGCTAATGTCTGTATGTACGTAGGTACATACATACATACATACATACATACATACATACTTACATACATACATACTTACATACATACATACATACATACATACATACATACATACATACATACATACATGCGTGTATGTGTGTAAGTATGTATATATGTTTATTCAAACAACAAAATAAACAACAATCACATCAGTTTTCTTCCCAATATTTCGACCGCTCCGTCAAAGGACTCTAAGTATATATGAATAAATAGATAAATACATGTTTATAGATGCATAAACATATATATATATATATATATATATATATATATATATATCTGTTTATGCATCTATACACATGTATTTATCTATTTATCCATATGTACTTAGAGTCCTTTGCCTATAGGCTATATGTTAGTCCAGGATTTCTTACGCGTTCAATATGTCCTGTCCAAATGAAATGTATGTCACTGTTTAACAAATGAATTTGATCATTATACATATTTAACTACGTTTATTGCGCCCCCCCCCCCCCCCCCCCCCCCAAACACACTCCTATGTATATGTCTGGCGCTAAATGTAGACCACACCAAAGAAATCGATTCATTTTCGAACACTTCAAAAGCTAGCAAAGTTTCCAGATGCGAAAAAGTTTCGTATCACTATTCCTCTACTAGATTAAGAAACCTTTTCGTTCCAGTATTATTTTTCTAATTACTACCATAATCTCTTGCACTTGTGCCTTCAAATTCTGAATCTCAGTAAACTAATGCTGATGTTTTTGCCTTATCGTGGCAATGATTTCAACTTGTGATTGCTTAATTACGAGTAGTTTCACAATATACAACACGTAATTCACTTCAGATTGACCAAAAAAAAAAAGATAATTTTTAGAATTTCATGTCTCATACCGTATGCAGTGAAGTGGATGGCAATACAGGAATGGCCACGCAGTACAGGCAGAAGAAAAAGGTAACAACTAAACGGTTGAATCGTTCTGATGCCATTTCAACCCATGCGCTAGTTTTCTCCCTAACAACTGGCTGCAGAATGACCCCGATGCTGACCACAGCAGCTAAATAGGGTCATTATACACGCAGTATGGCCCCCTACCCACATTATTCACTGCGCATGGATAAACATCGGATTCCAACAGCTGGACAGATGACTCAGTATACCCTCGGCACTATCGTGCCACCAGATCGCTGTCAACATCTTTACTACTGTGTGTACATGTCTGGTTTATTTCTGTACAGTCTGCTCATTTTTGTCAATGACATTGGACTCTAAATTAACTGCCATTTTTTGACGGTTTGATATCTCTTACCTCATATTTCCAGTGCCGTCAGTTAGAAAGTAAGTTTCTTCAGCCCCAAGTATATCAAGGCAAAGCAAGTTTGTGAAGGGGCATAACTTCTCTACGGAATGCTTTGAGGGCTTTGGACGACAATGATTTAGAATGTGAGGCGGGACAACTGGCAGATTAGTGGAGAAACATCAAGCTAAGGTCCACGACTAGTACAGACCTTCGGACTTCGTGAAGGAGATCGACGCTTATCAGGTGAACATTCACAGGTTGCAGTAATTACCGATGACAGGTAAAATTCCTGAGTTCAAACCTTTGATAGTCAAGAGGTGACAAATTATGCACTCAGACTTGACGCAATTCATTTTGTTTCGAGGCTGAGCCAGTTGAAGGCTGTTCAACAGAGGTGAACGGACCAGAGCACGTGGACAATTTCACTTGAAAATAGGAGTCTTCTATTTCTTTTTGTCCAAACCAGTATTGCTGTAAAGTTTTGAACCGATGCTATTGTCAGGCTGGTTTGGCCGCGTGTGAAAAAAGTAGTCGTAAGTTTAAGGAGGATAATAATCGTATGAAATGAACTCTCAGACGTTTCAATGAATCGATGTCCATTGATAAGGCCGAGTCTCGAAGTTATTTGTTTGGCTGTTTGTATATTCTGACTGAATGCTGGTGTACTGGGAAAAACGGTAGTTGCAGAGAGATTCATTGTGGAAGTGAACATCGCTTTAAAAAGGCCAAGCGTGGAATGGACATAGCCCAAGGGAGATTCTTTGTCCAAATCCCTATGTACACTGGACGCTGGGAAGGACGAGGCACACACACGAGGACAGAGGGCATTAGCAGGACAGAGACAGGATTAAGATAACCTGCTCTATGAGAGGCTGAAATAGTTTCTGACGCAGAGAGACGGGCGTTGAGTAGAGATAAGAAAAAAATTCTACGTACAGAACCGGGAGGTGAGGAGGAGCAAGACAAGGTGAAGACTACCACTTCATAGGAGAGTCCCTAGAAAAACGGCCACGGAGACCTAGTCCT
>JADBJO010006249.1:65000-97500 GCA_016801955.1 Conus betulinus
CGCATAAGTGCGCATATTCTGTATGATTCCGAGAGTCTGACCCGTGGTGTTTTACGGATGCCCAAATCAACACACACACACAGCGGTACAAACACAGCAGACACACACGAAAAAAGGGACACCGAAGAGAGAGGAGAACGGGAAAAGGCGGAGGGGAAGAGGTAAAACATTGCTGCATTCTTGATTTTTTAAAACCAAATCTCTGGGCGAGTTAGCGTTGGTCAGTTTTATTCCTGATCCCGATATGGAGTTTTTTGGTAAAAGCAGGAACATATTTAAATAGAAAGTTTAAGTTCCAAACCATAAGATTGACAAGGGTAAAAAGATGGGGGGTAAATGGAAGAATAATAAAGGATAAAGGATCAATAAAAAAATAAAAAGAAAAAAATAAAAAATAAAAAAAGAAAAGAAAAGGGTGAAGAACGATTTTGGTGGGGAATAAATTCGTGATAGAGAAGAATAAGGGAAAAAGACGTATGAAAAAGCGGAGTCAAGAACAGAAGGGGATGGTTAAGGATAGTAATTGTTTTGTGCGCAATTTTGAGTCGCAACTTTTATACCTATGGCGAAAAATGGATGACAGAAGGAAAGAAAAAATAGGATAGTCGCGGAAATCAACCACCGGGGTATACCAAAAAAAAAAAAAAAAATAAGCAACAAAAACATATAGGAGAAAAGGGGGAGGGGGGGGAAAAAATTGGGGGAGTAAACAGGGCGAAGGAAAAAAAAGGAATGAAGCAACAACCAAAAGGGAACAAAGAAGACAGAGACACGGACGGGGAGGGCAAAAGACACAAAAAAAAAGGGAAGGAGGCGGGTGGGGGGAAAAAAGAGCAGGGGAACAACAACAGGATTAAACAGGAGCACAAGCACCAACCGACACCACACGCAGCAAAACAACAACAAAACGCGAAAACAAGCCCACACATAGAGAGCATGTCTTCCCTAGTGTTGGGACGGGAGCGAGGAAAAGAGCGCGAATATCTTTTAGCTTTCATGTAAAAGCCAAAAAGAAAAATTGGGAACTAGAACAGAAGGATACCAGGAGAAAAGGGGGGTCGCCCTAAGGACAAAAGAAGGAAGCGGGGGGGAGAAAGAAAGGGAAGGGGAGGACCCACCTAAACAGCGATTAGAAACGCGAAAAAAACCGACTAGGGGTAAATTCGTTGTCGCAAAAACAAAGGGAAAGGCGGGGGGGGGGCAAAAAAAGAGGGGGGTAAGGGGGGAAAGGGGGAAGGGGGGGAGAGGAGAGTGGGAGGGAAAAAATTCTCCGGGCCGCCCAACGCCCGGCCCCCGAACGGGTGGCAAACCCCCCTCCCCACCAACAAAGGACCAAACCCCCCCCACCCGGCAGGCAACGGGACACCAGCCCAACCCACCGCACCCCAAGGACCCACCCAAACAAGGCCCCCCCCCCCACCCCCCAAGTGAAACAACGCCCCCGCCAGACACACGCCCCCCCCCCCCAGGAACCGCGGCGCGCACGTGGAACGACACCGCCAAGAAACACCCACAGCCGCCCGACGCCCACAAGAGGGACCCACCCCCCTACGAAAAGGACCCAGGCACCCACGCCCCGGAAAAAACACACCGACGAAAACACATAAAACCACCCGGGCAGCTAAGAGGGCACCCCCCCCGGGGCGAGCGGGGGGGGGGGGGGGCGCCGGGGGCCAGCCATCCCAGAAAAAAGGGGGGAGTGAAAAACCCCCGCCAGGAAAAGGAAAGCCGCAACAACAAGAAGAGGGGGGGGGGCGACAAGAGCTCGGGGAAGGGGGGGCGAACCAACAAAAGAAAAAACCCCCCACCCCCCCCCCCTGGCACCCAAAAAAAAAAAAAAAACCCTAAAAAAGCGGACTAACCCAACAGAAAGCAGGGAGGAGCGAAGGGGGAGGGAAGGCAAGGGGAAAAAAAAGAGGGCGTGAGGAAAGGGAAAAAGCAAAACAAAAAACCAAGAAAGCGGGACCCCCCTTTCTCCCCCCCTCGGGGCCCAGGGGGGGGGGTCCGGCCCCCCCCCCCGGGGGGCGGGGCCCCCTCGACCCCCTCCGCCCCGCCCTCCCGCCCCGCCCCCCCGGGAGCCTCCCCAGGACCCGGACCCCCCCGCCATACTTCCCCCCCCCGATTTCTCCCCCCCCCCACCCCTCCCCCCCCCCCCCCCCCCCCCCACCCCCCCCACCCCGACCCCCACTCTCCCCCCCCCCCCCCCCCCCCCCCCCCCCCCTTTTGATTACTTATCATCCCTCACATCTCCTTCTCTATTATAAACAGTATCTTTATTGGGGTCAGCCTTTAATTTCATCTCTCTTTTTTTCTATTAAATGTAAATTGATGCCTTTACTAAATAAAAACTATTCTTTCAGTCCCTCCTCTAAATTTACCTCTCCATTTGTTAACATCTTGACCTTTTGGGGGGGAATATAACATGTTAAACCCAATCACATCATTTGTTTGTACGATTTCTCAATATCTACTTCCATCTATTTACCCATTACCATTCTCACTCTTCTTGGGGGGGGGTTCTACCTCTCTCATCTCTCGCTCTCATCCATTAGTTATGATTGGGTGATTTGTTTTTTTTTTTTTTCGGTTTTTGTGTTTGTTATCTTTCTCCTCAAAAACCTGTGTGTTTTTTGTAGGAGGTGCGTATGCGCTCGCTTCGAACGCTCTTTCGTGCCCTTGTGGTGTGTGGGTGGTGCCGCATTGTGTGCGGTGCGACGTGTGCTTCTCCGTCCTTCGCCGCGCGTTTTATTTTTTCCCTATTTATGAGACACAACCCAAAGAACAAAATGAGACCTTGATGTCACATGCTGTCATTGTTTTTTTATTATTCAATCATCTAGCGCTAAGTATGTTTACAATGCATTTGATTGCTCCTTAAAATGAATCCACGTTCAGATCAGACTGAAAGTTCCAAAACTACATTCTCCCTCACCCGGTCTGGAGAGAAAAAACAACATTACAACTGATGCCTGATTATAGCAGTGTTTTGAAGCTTTCCCCTAATATGGGCCGATTTTTAGGGACAGACCCTTCAAACATCCTGTACGCAAAACCGATCACAATACACCGATGTCTAAAGACATTGGTCAGGATGGGGGTTGGGTGCTCGTATCCGGCTCTGCCAACAACTCTGGAGTTTTCTAAACAATGGCGAACGGGAACGCCCGGTGAGATTTTTGCTCAATATATCTGTGGTCCGTTTTAAATGGAACCATGAAAAATTTTAACACAGGCCATGTGGAGGGGAATGGGCTAGAAAAAAAAAAAAAAAAAAATGTGTTCAATGTTGATGAATATTTTACTTTTTAAAAGTTAAAAATCGCACAGCAGCTGCGCAACCTTCTGTCGTTGTGAACTAAACTTTGAATTCAGACGTATCCGAGGGATTCAACTATCGCCAGTGGTCAAAAAAGTTGAAGGGTAAAATAAATGGGCCACTCAGGGGCGGGTGGGAGTGCCGGGAGTTTAGACTCTTCAGGGACTTTTTGGAGTTGATATTATGAAATCCGCGGTGGGGGGGGCCAGGCTCTTGGTGCCCTAGAGTGGATGGTGGCTAAGTTTGGGTTTAAAAGGAAAGACATGGCAATCACACAACAGCACTGAGCAGGTTTCCGTCCTATTGAAGTCTGAGGCATCTCTGATAGAGTCAAATTTGCCCCCCATCAATCAAGCCCCATCAGTTATCCGTGTAGCGTCTCTCTCTCGGTATTGGTTGACACAAATTCAAGAATGCCATGGTAGTCAGTATACACACAATAGTAGAAGTAGAAAAACAATCCTGTCATTTAGTCATCCATCTGGCCTTGACTAGAACCCTAAATTCATCCTTCCTGGGATGATCCTAGGGCCAAAACTGCCAATATTCTGTGGTCCCTTCATGCACATCTCTCATAACAACTCGGTTCTGAGTTCTCTCCCCCACATCCATGTCTTCTGGCAAGACTGTGACAAGATCGTTGGCAATAATGTAGTTCATGGGAAACTTCCTTTGGATGACCACGAAGGGCTAAGGCTTTGTACGTGAACAATTATTACTGTCAGCAGAAGCGGGTGAAATGGTGGTGTCCTGTAACATTTTGTGCCATTATGAGCATCGCAGAATGTCAGCCGAGTGATCTGACAGCAGCAGTAAAGTGTGTAGTGTGGTAGAAAGAATGGCAGACTGCCTCTTGACAATCCAGTATGAATTATTCCCGTGTAGACTGTTTAAGGTCGGGCTGCAGCAAACAACCCGCGCTGTGGCTGTGTGCGGGCTGACCAGAGTGAATGGCATGGGAGCAAGGCCACAGAGGGGATAGGGAAGATGAAACAACCTTTACCGTGCTTCCTGGGTCTCCATGAACCGCTGACTCAATCAAAACATTCACATATTTTATAAACGAATAGAGCTGTGCTCACGAAATCTTAGGAGTTTAGCTGTGCTCATGAAATCTTAGGAGTTTGTACCGACGATTTTAATAGCTGTTGATCACAGAAATTTCAAGTATGGTCACAATCAATTATCAGCATAATTAGTCGCAGTTCCCCCACAACCCATACATTTTAATGGGTCGCACATGACCTGCACCATCGGGAGAGGAATAAGCTGTTGAAAACCGCTCTTTATCAGGTGTGGGTCTTACCAAGACCCGCATGATCTGAGTAGAGATAAGCAGTTGGGATAAGAAACCATGGAAAAGCCTCTACAAAATGTGTTTGGTATTGGGCGACCTCCACAATCGAGTCTGTGTTGTCAAAAACCATCATCCGGTAAAGGCTGAAAAAAAATATGAAATACGTGTGGAACTTTTGAGGAGTTTGGCTTCATCAGACATCACGCTTCTTCTCCATGACCAGCTTAGCTGGATTTTCCTCTGAAAACATTACAAACACAATTTCAACACTGATGTTCAAATTTCCACCTTCCTCAAATTTTTCTTCTTTGCATTCTTTGTTCCAGAAGGAACTAAATTTCAGTGCGACATTGACATTGCATCTACAACACAAAACGCAAGATCTTCTGTGACAGAGTTTCAAGCAATCTGACATGACCAGCTCCCCATGAACAGTTGCTGGTGGAAAGTGACACAATGCGTTTTGTTGCAGTTGTGGACTGGAGAGTCAGAATGAGTATGGTTGCAGTTATGTGAATGAAAACTATGACAGATGCCATCTTTTAAAGCAAAAGAAAGTTTAAGTGCAACACACTGCCAACATAAATGTACAAAGAATGCATGCACACATCCACACATAATTAGCATCAACATTTGGAGCTGAAGTATGCACAGACGCACACACAAGATGTTGAAAAAGTTCAAGTTTCAAGGTGAACCTTTATTCAAAATTAAACACAAACACACACACGTACGCATACACACACACACACACACACACACACACACACCAAAAGATTTATCTAAAGATACCAAAAGATTTATCTAAAGATGTTGTATTGGCGCAATTCGCGGACGACATCTGTTTATGGATGAATGTTACCATGAAGCGAAAAAACCCCTTCACGATCACTTAATTATGTACGCATATAGATTTCTACTAAAAAATGAACTATCTCTTTCTGTTGAAAAAAAAAATATTATACTATTCAATTCAGGGTACGACCCAGAGAATCTTCCTGTGTGTTACCATAAATGGTTCTATCTTACAGTATGTGAAATCTGTAAATGTTTTTAGGTGTATATATAAATTCTAAACTTTCTTGGAATCATCACATTGACTATATTACAAACAAAGCAAGAAAAAGTTTAAACTTTCTGAAGATCGTGACTAAACAAAAAGTGGGACAAGATACAACAACTTTAATTGCTCTAGCAACGGCTCTCGTGCGTTCACGGCTTACGTATGCCCAAGAAGTCTTTTTTAGCGCGCCCCAATATCTTTTGAATAAATTACAAAGTATTGACTGCAAGGCTTATAAACTTGCTCTAGGTGTTTCCCATACATGCATCTAACTTAGGAACTTACAGTGAAGCTGGAATACTACCTCTTGAAGAGTTAAGAAAAGCATCTGCCTCAAAATTTACTTTAAAGAGTATTACCTTGAATAATTTCTGTACAAACGAGGTATCTTTAAAATCTGAAGTAGATTTTGCTAAACGAGCGCGCGAGAAATCCAATCATTAAAAACTATTAAGTCTTATATTTCCAATCAAAACATAGACTGTGAAATCACTAACATTGCTTCTAAACCATCCTTTTCACCAATTCCTAGGTGGGAGCAAAACAAAGCCTCTTTTGATATCAGTTCCAATGAAATATCAAAAAAAGAGATCCCCTATATATTAAAAGAACTTGTCAATATTCATCTGGATGAAAATTACAGAAATTATATGAAGATTTTCACTGATGGGTTCAGTTTTAGACGATAACATATAGGTGGTGCTGCTTTTATTATTCCAGATTTGAATGTAGAGAAACTCTATAATCTTGGTAAAAATCTGTCCATATTTAGTGCAGAGCTCATTGCCATTTTGATGTCCTTGGAATTCATTTTACATTTCCCCCTAAATTCTTGTCGAATTCTGGTGTGTACTGATAGCAGATCGGTTCTGGATGCCCTCCAGTCCCAAAATTCAAAAATTCGACTTGAGATTATATTAGAAATTAACCATGTCATTCACCTGTTATCACTTAAAGGGATCACTGTTACGTTTTATTGGGTACCATCTCACAGTGGAATTGTATCAAATGAAAAGGTTGATCACGCAGCAAAAGAGCAGCTAGAAATATGGAAAGCACAACTTCACTTAATATACCTTTAGATCTTTCAGAATGCTTTTCCTTAATTGACAAACAGACTGAGAAAAGCTTCCAACAATCCTTAAAGAACTCGGAATCTCAGTACTATCATAACTGTATTGCATACAGTTCTGGAACACAGAATAAAACAGCAAAAACTTATCTAACTCATATAACTAGAGAGGTAAGAAGCTTAATCCACAGATTACGTTTAAATTCACTAAAACAAAATTCAGTAGAAATGTTAGATGTATGTGTGGAAATGCACTAAGTGTTTCACATTTGTTAATTCATTGCCCCCAAACAAAGAACTTGATTGTCATGGCTGGTGGTAATACTTCCGACAGATCGACGTCATCACTCTTTAAAATGTTGAATGATTATTCGTTTCTTAGATTAGTTAGTCAAAGTTTCTTACAGAGTCCAGTTGGCATTTTTCTTTAATTGGTTTTATCTAGTTTTTTTTATTTATTTTTTTTATTTATTTTATTTTATTATTTTTTTTCAACCAGTAGTAGTATTCAAAGTGTACACGCTTTCCCCCCCTGTCCCTCCACCATTCTTTTTGGTGACTTTCTGATGTTCTTGTGCTCCACTGGCTATGGCGCCATCATTGTCATCATCCATTGCATCGACACTGGCTGCCATGCTCATCTTAGTCAGGGTCTTGCTGCTTATCCCTGTAACATCATAATCATTATTGTCATACAAACCTTTTTGTCTGAGAACCATCAATCCTCTGTACTGCCTGTGTGTGGATCATCAGTCTTCTGTATGGTATGTATGAACCAGTCCTCTGTATTATGAACCACCCCCTGTATTGCCTGTGAGGACAATATTCTTCTGTTCTGTATGTATGAACCAGTCTTCTGTATGGTCTGTATGAACCAGTCTTCCATGTTGTCTGTATGAACCAGCCTTCCATGTAGTCTGTATGAACCAGTCTTCTGTATGGTCTGTATGAACCAGTCTTCCGTATTGTCTGTATGAACCAGTCCTCTGTATTGTGTGTATGAACCCGTCCTCTGTATGGTCTGTATGAACCAGTCTTCCGTGTTGTCTGTATGAACCAGTCTTCCGTGTTGTCTATATGAACCAGTCTTCCGTGTTGTCTGTATGAACCAGTCCTCTGTATGGTCTGTATGAACCAGTCCTTTGTATTGTGTGTATGAACCAGTCCTCTGTATTGTCTTATGAACCAGTCCTCTGTATTGACTTATGAACCAGTCCTCTGTATTGTCTGTATCAACCAGTCCTCTGTATTCTCTGTTTGAACCAGTCCTCTGCATCATCTGTATTAACCAGTCCTCTGTATTATCTGTGTGGACAATCACTTCTCTTTGCTGTATCTTTGAACATTTGTACAGCTGCATTGTCTTTTCTTCTTTTATTTGCTTGCTGTTCTGCATTATGCTTCAACATAACTGTTTTGATAAAAATGACTGGTTGACACAACACCGAACTACACATCGGAGCTTAATCTAGGATTTTTTAAAAAGGGGGGCAGTCCCCCTTCATATAACAAAAAAGGGGGGCACTCCCCCCCCCAACCGCACATTACATACCTCCTCCACCACTGTACACAGACTTCAACACACCTTGATCAAATCATCTACATTAAACAACCAATAAAAAACAAAATAAGCAAGTTATAAACAGCAAAACACATACAAATGCGCGCGCGCACACACACACACATACACACAGTTTTTGAATGTAGTCGCGGTTTTCTTCATAATCTTCTCCACCCTTACATGGCACAGAATCTTTTTTTTTTTTTTTTTTTTTTCACTTTTCCTCCACGAAAGTCGAAGTCGACTAAGGTGCGTGCACGCTTCATTTTGGAAAATATCCAATATGGCGCCTTAAACTCTCGGAACTTCTCGTCGGTGATAGAGATGGAGGAAATGAATGCGGCCGATTGGTTGATTTACACTAACAGCCAATGAAATATCAAGAAATTGTTTGCTCCTGCTCAGTCCTAGTTTCAGTTTTTCAAGTAGACGACAAACGAGTGCACGCAACAATCAGTGAACAGGGCGGGCCGTTCTGCAAATATGCGGGAGTCTGCCTGCATTAAGACTCGATAATTGCGGGAAGGAACAGATTTTCGGGGGATTGTACCAATCCCGCACTCTAGATTAAGCTCTGCATATGTATACCTCCAGAGGAAACCAACCTTTTTTTTTCAATTAATACAAAAGTTGATTTGCATAAAACTTAAAACAAGAATCTCAGTCTTAGCTTTCCAGCAACAACAACAACAAAAATCTTTAAACGGTTGATAGTAAAAAAAAAAAGTTTTGTTGATAGTAAAAAAGGTTTTAAAATGTCAGTGGACTGACAGTTACATACTAAACGCATGGTTTACATGGCCAATTCCTATGAAAAGAACACTCTGTGACAACAGCTTTGTAGATTATAACAGTAATGAAAATATTCTAAAATTCTTTTTTTGTGATCAGCTGCTTTGAGAAATCGTTGAAGATCAAGNCTTGGAATCTGTTCTAACTTTCTCATTTATGTGTTGGTATGGTGGTTGACTGTGAAGAGCAGAAATGTGCTTGAGAAAGTGGTGAACGTGGGAGGAAAAATCGTTGGTGAGAGACAAAAAATCTGAGTGAGCTATATAGGTGCCGTGTTAGTTGTAAAGCGAAGAAGATTACGTGTGACCAGACCCACGTCCTTGCAAATCAGTATGACCTTCTTCAGTCAGGACGAAGATATCGATCGGTTAAATGCAGAAGTGTCAGATTTAAACAAAGTTTTATTCCCCTGTCCATTGATTTCTTGAACCGAGAAGATGTTTAATTGAAATCCAAATTCCTCTATATGAATGTATGTCATATGTGGAAAATGGGTAATGTGGCTAAATTATTGTTTTATTTGCTGTGAATGTGTGTGACCACAAATTATTTCTCGTGGTAGACACTTCAGTTCATCTCCGCGTCCACATCTGAAACCTGCTGCACTAAAAATAAATGTGAAACAACTTCTCTTTCCTTTTCATAGAGTCTTCGGTCCCACCAGCCAACCACCCTACTGATTGAGACCAGTGGGAGAGTTTGGAGACTTGAGGGCTACCTCCACCATCTTTAATTTTGGTTGAGTTTCGGATTTCAGATCAGAGGATAGAAAGGGCAGGGAAGGGTTCCCCGGAATGCCCAGCAACAGAGGGTTTTTCTGACTGCTGGCCAATCAGGGAGAGCCACTGTCAAATCCTTCTTGATAGCGGCGAAGTATGACATATTGAAAACGTTCTGATTACCAAAAACCAGCTTCTTGATTTTTGAAATGATTTTTCTTGTTGTTTTTTTTTTTACTTTTTAATTGATTTTTTCAAGCTGCCCCATAAGGAAGAGGAGTGGCTGCCACTGCAGCTGGCACAAAGGGCTGCTCTCCAGTAACGCTCTATGTTGATTGTTTTGCAGCAAAGACATTAATCTTTTCCTCCAAGCGCCTGTCTTGAATGTAGCAAAATGTCTGGCAGCAAAAGCACACCTCATTTGAGATGGGACATGGAGGTCTACTTTGAAACTGAAGTTTGTAAAACATCATTGAGGTCAGGGCACTTGATGGCTCCTCTAGATGGATTCAGCTACTTGTGTGGAGACACCGCTAAACCTCACCCCCACCCTCCCCAGTCAACCAACTTTGTAAACACTTCCGAGCTGTTTTGATTGGTGTTTTGACTGGCATTCGGTGAAAAAGCAGCCTTTGGATGGATTTTGGGTTGCCTGCAATGTCTTGGAAGCCTTTACTGGATCGGAAAGGGACTAACGCAGAAATAGTTTTTTTTTTTCAGTGCCTCCTGCACTACGCCCTGTCTGACGTCCTGCTGCTTCTGTGTCAGAGCCATTGTCAATAATGGAGTCCTGGAACGGTTTAGCCTGTATCTGTACTCTCTGGTCTTCTCTGTCTTGTTTTGCTTTTTTTTTTTTGGGGTGGGGGGGGTGGGGGGTATAGTGAAGAAGTCATCTTGTATTCGATTGAATGTCAATCTTCCATCCAGCATGGAGTACAGATAAGAGACCAGCGCCAAGAGAATGTCTTGACCCCTTCCAGGATTCGGGAGAAATCTATGACAGACAGAAACCAACAGATTCGATCTCCCCATGTTCATGACGAACTCCTCAGAACAGAGAGTGGAGCACCACAGAGGTTACACCTTGGCCGACGAAGGAACTGCCTGGCTTGACCCAGCCCCACAGGGGTAGTGGACTGATACACATGGACCGGTATCTACCTCCTGTCTAGAAGAGGTCCGAGCCATCTGTTGAAAGCACCTGCCCTATCAATTCCCGGCCAGGACCTTATTCCCCTCCATCACAGGTGGCACCACACAGCAAACACAGCGTATCTTAAGTAGACCATAATTATGTAGAAAAGAATCCCCAAAGGAAGATAGGAGAGATCTATTTAGAAAAGGCGGAAAGTGAGAACAGGGATAAGGCGGGATACATTTTGTCAGGACCCTAACCCTTCCCCTGTCTGACATGAGAGACTGTACCAGGGGCATCAAATCCTATCACCTCCTGCTTAAGCCAGTCAGCAACTTGGCTATACAGGCCTAAAAGCGACATCCAGAACCAGCGTTCCATCCAGCAGAGCCTAAGAGATAACTGGACCACGCAGGTCCTGACCCTGGCAGGGTCGTAACCGCCGATAGGAAATGAATAAAGAAAAAAGAAAGAAAAAAGAAAGAGAGAAAAGAAGAGAAAGAAAAAAAAGAAAGAAAGAAAAAAAGAAAGAAAGAAAGAAAGAAAGAAGAAGAAGAAGAAGAAAGAAGAAGAAGAAAGAAGAAGAAGAAGATGATGATGATGATGATGAAGAAACAGAAGAAGAAGCAGAAGAAGAAGAAGAAGGAGAAAAGGAGGAAGGAGGAGGAGGAGGAGAAGGATGGGGAGGGGAAAGGGGAGGAGGAGGAGAAGAAGAAGAAGAAGAAAGGAAGAAGCTGTAGAGAAAAGAACAAGAGCGAAGAAACAGTGCAAGAAGGAGGCAAGGAAGAATATGATGAAGATCATATACAGTTGACCAGTTTTTACCTCTCTAGAACTCTGGTGAAAGGTGAAAGGTCACACATTTACGTTCTGCACTCACCACAGCAGTCTCCTCGGTTGGTGATGATGACCACACGGTGGATCTGGTACAGGCCTTCAAGATCCACCCGCCACCAGCGGTCTGGGTTTTGGTCCCCGTCGTCTGCCGTGTGGATACACTCACCGATTTTGGTGTCGTTGTTACCGTCCACCACCTTCTGAGGGTCGTTGAAGAGGTGGAAAAAGGTGCTCATTGTCGCTGGTTTGTTCAAGGCCACGTTTTTCCAGTTGTACAGCTGGGGAACAAAAAGTCATGACAAAAGCGAGCATGAAAGAAATGAAAACGTTTGATGAAAAACCTTTCATATAAAGTATATTGTAAAGCAAAACATCTACAGAGAATAGTACATTCAAAGGTCCATTCAAACCCTTTGCTCTTAGGCGGCCGTTCAATCGCACTCTTATTTATTTTATCCAGTAGGGCGTCGGCAGTATGAAGGCTAGAGTCAACGACGACGACGACGACGATGGCGCCGATGACAGCCGTGACGACGGTGACGATGCCGTGAAATTAGAGGTAATTCATGCCGCACACTACTTTGTAACACACATCGCACACACTCAGGTGGACCGTTTCATTTTTTCTTCGTCTTCTCTCTTCCTTTTTCCTACAAAGGTATCGCGCGCACTCAACGGCCAAGACCGAAGTGGCAGGGCGCCTTGCCTCACCGAGCAGTGGGCTGCTGTGGAATCCAGGGCGCAGGTGGACGCAGTGGACAGCAATGGAGACGATGCCGTCGGAAAAGGGGGGCAGGGAGAAGGCAGGTGTGCAAAGGCAAGGGAGGATCGTGAATAGGGGAACACGAGGGCAGGTAATTGGACGACCACCAAACGGGGTGAGGCAAGATGAGGCAGCATGAGGAAGGATGAGATAAGAAGAGGAAGCATATGCCCTTATGTCCACGAACCATTATGTCTACGCATTGTGTTCTCCTGCCGATGTGTCCCCATGCCATTATATTTATGTACCATAGTGCCCATGTACTGTATGATATCCTCCAACAGGGCCAGAACTTGTTCTATCCCCACTGGGCAGGGTGACCAGATGGGATGATAGTGGGCCAGCACAGTGCCCAGTAGATTCTGATGATCCGGTGTGCATTAGGGCCACCAATGGTCTGTGGCGACCTACAGCAAATGCAAAGCTCATCAACACATCTAACTGGGCGTAGTGGTCCCCAAAGGCCAGGCCATGGTGTTTGTAATGTGACTTCAATTCACCACCATCAGATCGTCGTTACCTGGTACAGGGCCGCACCTCAAAACAGGCCGGATGGGGAAGGATGTGTAATGAGATCATAGGCCCATAAAGGGCTGGATCATTCTTCACTCTGAAGCCAAAGCGTCTTTAAAGAATTATGTAAGAAAAATCCTTCTTTAAAGAGTAATATAAGGAAAAAAAGGATCGATTCGACAAGCCCTTTTGGTTCTGTGAAGCGTGGTTAACATTGCAGGCTTGATTTTAGTCGAATACATATAACAACTACTCTCTCTCTCTCTCTCTCTCTCTCTCTCTCTCTCTCTCTCTCTCTCTCTCTCTCATGCACACATGCACTCACATATACAAATTGAAATCACATACGTAAACATTAACTCAAATTAACTCACGTGCAACACACACACACACACACACACACACACACACACACACACACACACGCACACAGATGCATGCATGAACATGTGCGTACAAATGTACATACATACAGTAAGGGCTGGCATGAATCGAGTTTACCACCCATGCTCCATTTGTGGTTCTCAAGCACACAATTGCACGTGCACACAATGGTACTTGGATATCACAGCACTTCACACACACACACACACACACACACAGAGTAACGTTGGCCTTACATAAATAATGCAGCCTTTGGGCTCATCTTTGATCCTAGGTAATAAAGGGGGGAAGGTCTATGTCAGTGAATTATTCACCATCAGACCCGCCGGCGTGTCAGTGTGGTTTAAATATATTCATAGAGTTTTATGTGCCGGTTCATGCAGTATATTGCAGAAAGGACGGGGGTGGGAACAAAAAAGAATTAGCTCTGTTCTAGCGGGTAATGGAAAGCAATGTTTCTTTGTTCAGATATCTGCATAAACAGGCACTGTTCACTGGTGACCGCATCAAAGCTTGCATCTCTTCTGGGTGCGTTTTGGAATAAAACTACAAGAGAGTTTTGAAACAGAGTAAAACCCATGTACACGCACACGCGCACGCGCAACCCCCCCCCCCCCCCCCCCCCCCCCCCCACACACACACACGTTGTCTCTCCTTCATCACGCAAACAGACAAACAAGCAGACAGACAGAGAGACAGAATAAAAACTCACACACACACACACACACACACACCACGTTCTCTTTTACACAGGCGCGCGCGCGCACGCGCGCGCGCGCACACACACACACACACACACACACACACACACACATACACACGTGCACACACACGCACGCACGCACGCACACACACACACACACACCACACACACACACACACACACAACTGTTACGCAGGGCGACGATTCTGTTCATTTAAACACAAGAGCTATACCATGCTTCCATGAACATTGTATTTGCAGATGACAAAGGAATTCTTGGCATCTAAAAGCTAGGCTACATACACTTCAAACACACTTCATGAGTAGTGCGATGGATCACAAGACAAAAAAAAGTATCTTGGGTCATTTTCCGAAACAAAAAAAAGTAAATTTACAATCGCGCAAAAACATTTTACAAAGCAAGCAGACAAAGCACTGCACTCGCTAGGCGGTCACATAAAGGTTTACAGGTGAAACCAGGCGTAACGACTGGCCGCTATGACATGCAGATCACACCGATATCAACCTTAGGGGCTGACATATGGCTCCCATTTACAGCTGGTGACATCAACAGCTCACAGGTGTCCACCTTTTTCCAGCACAGCCTAGTGCAGGCATTCCCTCACGCAAATAAAAGATATTCTCTGAGAATCTTCTGGGCCTTCAGAAAAAGGCAAGGAATCTACCATTATTTGAGGAACTGGGCGGTTTTCCTTATCAGCCTACAAACAATATGCCAGACACAGTGCAGACAGTACGTCCTATCTTCTCTTAAACAAACACACGATGGCCCACTTAAAAACATAGAAATATCTGATGGTCTATGGCTATAGTTTATACCAAAAAAGTGTCCTGCTAAACAAAACAAAACAGAACTCATACCTGGAACAATCAATCACCCCTCGGTGATGTGAAAACGAAATATGCCACGAAAAAAAAGCAGTTACAATCAACACTCAGAATTCTGGATACAGCAAACAACTGCAGGTGCAGACTACAATTTGACCAGAAAATCGCTAGACGGTGTGGACGAGAAACATGCAGTACTGTTACACACAGGTTCCAACATGGACCTGAATCCAGACCCTATAGACCAGGAACATACAGTACTATTGCACACAGGTTTCAACATGGACCTGAATCCAGCCGACGTGGGGTCAGGTTCATGACCTATGAATAGAATAAGGAAGGGACATGAACACAAAATGAGAAGACAAAAGATGCTGTGTGTGTTGCACAGGTCAAATGAAATTTACGGTCCTGACAAATGGTTCGGAACTGAAAGACTAAACTGAACAGATCCGGTGTTCCCAGCTACACTTGATCCAAACTCACTGTAAACACTATCATGGTGAACTGCTCTGCGATGACCTTCTACACATCCATGTCGTACAATAGGTCTTTGGCATTATTTTGGCACTGCACATGGACCTACATATTGTAAGGTGGAGAGAGAGAGAGAGAGAGAGAGAGAGAGAGAGAGAGAGAGAGAGAGAGAGAATGAATGAATGAATAAATGAATAAATCAATGGTTTATCGAGAAGCTTAAAAAGCTTGTTCTGAAGAGAATAAGGGAGGGGGGTGTTCGCAGTATAGCTGTCAAATAATGAATACAAAAACAATACATGTGTGGAAAAAAAACATCACAATGAGGAAACCAAATCATGGAAGACATGTAACACCAACACGATTGTCAATACAACTGGAAACAAGGTCATCCTAAGTCATCACGATTTCGGTGTGTAACAGCTGTGCTGTCGCTGGAAGTCGCCTTAACGTGGTGCCTGTGAGAACAGACAGAGAGAGTTGTCCATGTTCCTTTTTATCTCCTGTAGATATGTCAAAATGTCACTGATTGTCACACTGTGTGAGAAGGATCACTCTGTGGCTGCTTCAGCTGAGAAACTAGTTCGGGATCATCTCCCCATTCAGTATCACGATCGCTCCCATTTGCTTCAGCATCTTCAGTTTTGTGCTGCCTGGCAGTCTCGTTAGTAACAGGCATCGGCTCATGCTCACATACCACGTCACTGAATTCAACACAGTCTTGATCAACACAAGGCTTGACACAGTCTTGATCAACACAAGACTCGACACAGTCTTGATCAACACAAAGCCCACAGAGCAATACAGCAGACTGGCCCCAAGACTGGCTCGGTGATAAAGGGTGCGGTTGTCATACAGAAAAAAAAAAAATGTCACCAGTGGTCGTTTGGTTGTTGTTTGCTGTGTCAACATTAAAAAGTCTCGGTGGCGTCGGCAAAAAAAAAAATCCGACGGAGAAGATGAACGGCTGCTTACCTTTTTCTGCTGTCTTGCTCTGTGGGCCTCAGCTCTGTGTTTGTCCCTTATGTGTTGTGACAAATACTTCCCTCAATACACCGCACTGTGGCTGTCCGTTCGAGTAGCATGGGACTGATCGATAATAGTTAACTGGAGAATGACGACTGTTTGTTTACCACAGCCCTGAATTTTAAACGAAGACTGTCATCTCCTGTGGCGCACCATTGAGTGTGGCTTCCAAAGGACATCACAGACCTTCAACAGGCATGTTGAACGATTTACAGGTGATATTCGCAGAAATTCACTGGAGCAGCTTGAAACACGTCTTGCTGGGAGCCAGACAAGGGAAGCCACTCAGAGAGAGAGAGAGAGAGAGAGAGAGAGAGAGAGAGAGAGAGAGAGTCTTTACTATACAACGTAAAAAAGTACTGGGTTAGCCATTTTCCTTACCTCCCGATGCTACTCTACTGAACTAGCATTAAACGTTCAAGCATATTTGATGAACCATGGGTACATGTTTACACACAGACCTTAGTAAAACAAACAGCCATACAAACCAACAAGAACTGGCATAAAACACACACACACACACACACACACACACACACACACACACACACACACACACACACATACTCATAATGGAAAGCATACATAGATGTAACACACGCCAAGAAGAGATGGACAAGATCAGGGTCCAAAAGAAAAACCTCAAGAAGCAAATGAAGACCGCACTGCCAGCTGAAAAACAAGGCTTGAAAACTCTGGGAAGACCTGAAAGCAAAAACACACGCCCTCAGCAAAGCAGAATCTGTGAGGAAGAGGAAGAAAAAAAGAAGAAGACACAAGAACGCTTCTTCAGAGACCCCTTCCAGTTTGCCAGAACTCTGTTTGAGCAGCCAAAATCTGGGACCCTAAGTGTGGGCAAAGGAGTTCTTGAGCAGCATCTGATGAAAACATACTCTGACTCACAGAGCAAAGCACCACTCAACATTCAAGGCCTGGTGTGCCCAACCATCTCTGAGGAACAGTTCAATGACAAGCCTCCAACGTTGGCGGCGGAAATCAAGAAGGTGGTCAACAAAGCCAGAGCCAAATCATCACCAAGGCCAAATGGAGTACCTTACCAGCTGTACAAGAAATGTCCCAAGGTGCTGGAGTGGCTCCACAGGCTGCTGCGATCAGCTTGGAGAAACCAGAAGATCAGCGGCCAGTGGATGACGGCAGATGGTGTGTACATCCTCAAAGAGCAAAACTCAAGTGACATCAGCCAGTTCAGGTCAATATCACTACTGAACGTCGAAGGGAAAATCATCTTCTCTGTCATGGCAGCAAGGCTGACCAGTACCTCATGGAAAACAACAACTACAGAAAGGTGGCATCCCCAGGCCAGGGCTGGCTGGCTGTGTAGAACACGCCACAATGATCTGGGACGCAATCCAAAGAGCAAAAACAGAAAAGAGAGACCTGGACGTAGTGTGGCTTGATCTGGCAAACGCATATGGATCTGTACCCCATGAGATGATACAGTTGACTCTTAAGATGTACCATGTGCCAAAGAACACCACGACATGCTCAAGAAATACTTCAATGGCTTCTCAATGCGCTTCTCTACCAAGGAGCACACAACACATTGGATCAACTGGGAAGTGGCATTGCAATGGGCTGTGCAATTTCCCCAATACTGTTCGTGTTGGCAGTGGAAGTCATCTTGAAAATAGCAACAAGAAACGCAAGACAAACAGACCTTGGCGATGGATACAAGATGCCCCCTCTCAAGGCCTTCATGGACGACACTACAGTGATTTCATCCAGAGAAGACGAGACACGTTATGTGCTGGAGAGGCTGGATGACATAGTTGCCTCATCCAGAATGAAGCTCAAGCCAAAGAAATCACGGAGTCTCTCACTGAGGAAAGGAAAAGTGGCCGAATCTGTGGTCTTCACTGTTGCCAACCAGGCCATTCCAACAGTTACAGAAGAGCCAGTCAAGAGCCTTGGAAGATGGTATGATGATACACTGATAGACACACAAAGAGCAAAAGAAACCAAACAGATGTCGGAAGAAGGCTTGGAGACCATTGACCAGTGTGGGCTCCCTGGCAAATACAAGGTCTGGTGTCTGCAGTTCATGCTGATACCAAAGCTCCTATGGCCTCTGATGATATACGACACCTGCACCAGCATAGTGGAGGCAATGGAAGCCAAAATCAACAACGTTCACAAGGAAATGGCTTGGTGTCCCACCCTGTCTGACTGACATAGCGCTGTACTGTCACCAAGCAAAGCTGAAACTACCACGGAAATCCATCCTGGAGGAATACAAAGCAGGGAAAGATCAGACTTCAAAGCATGCTGGAGGACTCAGGAGGAGACAAGGTGGTAGAAGCAATCAAGCCCCAGCTGAAGAAGGCAGAAAATGGAAAGTTCAAGAGGCGATGGATTCTGCAAAAGAAAGTCTCAAGATCAGAGAAATAACAGGACACACACAGACCAACAGACAAGGACTGGGGGTGACCAAAAAACTGAATGGTGGTCAAAAGCCAAAGGAAAAGCGAAAAGAGACATGATGATTCAGGAGATGAGAAAAGAAGAAGACCAAAAAAGATTCCAAAAAGCAGTCCAGCAGAGCCAGCAAGTGCAATGGACAACGTGGGAGACTGCACTCCAAAGAAGTCTCACCTGGAATGACATTTGGCACATGGCCCCTCTCAGGATCAGCTTCATTCTCAGATCTGCATATGACCTTCTGCCCTCAAATGCAACCTGGTGAAGTGGGGGGAAAAACAGACAATCCTTCATGCCCCCTCTGCCATGAAAAACAAACAGTGGAGCATGTCCTAAGCTCATGTAAAGTAGTAGCCTGGCTCAAGGAAGGTACACATGGAGGCACAACCAAGTGCTCAAAGAGATTGTACAAGTAGTCTGGGCTAGTACCAACACCACAAAAGGGAAAATCAGGAATCCAAAAGCACCCACAACATTCTTTACGGCAGGAGGCAGCGAATCATGGCCAAGGCCAAGAACAACAGTGCCACTTGGAACATGCAGGCAGAGTCTGCTGGACGAGGATAGATGACTGGGAGTGCACTGCAGACCTCTCCAGAATGGAAGAGTCACCCAGAGATCATCAGCAAGAGTGGCATGAGACCAGACATAGTAGTCCACTCTCAGTCAACCAAGCAGCTGATCATGATCGAGCTCACGGTGCCATATGAGAACAGAATGGAGGCAGCTCAAATCTACAAGACTGAAAAGTATGCTGATCTGGCAAACAGCCTGAGGAGAGAAGGCTATCAGGTCAAAGTCCTCACTGCAGAAATTGGAGCTAGGGGGTTTGTAGGAACGTCTGCATACAGCCTTATGAAACAGCTCTCAGTTGCAGGGAGGGAAAAAAAACCAGAGCCCAGAAGCAATGGCAAAAGCAGCAGCAGAGAGGTGTTCAAGCTGGATCTGGTCAAGGAGACACAAAAGTGAACTTCATAAAGCTTAACTTTCCTACAAAATATCAGGTGTCCCAGTGGCTCAGCGGTTAGTGCGCGAGTCATTAAGTGGAAAATGAACATGTCCAGAGGGGCACGGGTTCGAATCCCAGCCGTGGCTCGTCCCAAGATGGGGAAAAAAAAAAGGGGGCAGCAGAGGGACATCCGGAGTCATGAAGCCCAACCCCCCTAGAGTGTCAGGAGATAAGGGCCTAAACACTTGCTTGAAGGGGGTTTCTCTCTGAGGACTCGCTGCTGCCACGCTATCCACGAGTTTCTTTCTACTATTGTGCACAGAAGAATTAAAAACAAAAACAGCATGCAAATAACACAGATCAGACGTGAATATATCAGATGCAAACGAATAAAATAGAGATAAAAATAGAATTTAAAAAATCTCTAATCTATATCTCTCTCTCTCTGTCTCTCATATCTTTATAATGTATCAGTCCAAATATTGGCGCCATAGCGTACTCGATCAGAACACAATACGTTTTCCATTGTGTGTTTTAAGATCGGTTTTGAGTGTATCCATAATGTAGATAAATGTGCTTATGTGCGACTGTACTGCTATGAGTTCATCTGAATGAAAATCATCCTAGAAAGAGGTCATAAGATATGTTTTCTTAAAGAACAAACACGTCGAAAAACAACCCCAAACCAGAAAGAAAAAGATTATCTAAAACACTATCTCCATGTTTACTGGAATTAAACCATGTGGTTGAATCTTAAGTTATTGCATTTCTTTCACACTGTCACACACCCATGTTTGTGCGCATACACTTGCACTCACAAACACAGTATGTTTACTTCGTACGCAACGCACAATCACTCCATTCACCCAAAAAGGAGCACTATCACCACAGAATTAAGTTTTCTGTAAAACGCTCCCTTTATTCAATAATAAAGAAAAGGGTCTTAATTCTTCTTTTCACTTCAGTACGTTTTTCCAACAATTATTTCTTTTCTTCACAAGATATTTCCCCTCATATAAACAACAATACAATATTCAAAGTTTTATCAAAGAATCAAACACACTCACACACATGTTACACTATCAGTTCGTTATATTAAATAGTTGCAATAAAGTTAAGTCATCTTCTTCTTGTCGAGGAGCTTTGTGCACTGGGGCTGTGCCACCTCTGGACCACAGTCCTCACTAGACTGTACACCACTAGTCGGGAACACCACTGGACGCTGAGGGATTCTGTAACGAAACCCTAGGTCCAGGGTTAACCTCTAAAATGAATTTTATTTACCTTTTTTCTCTCTCTCTCTTTTATTATTCATAGCTCCTTTTCAACTCTTTCACATTCACTCCAAAATCAAAATAGAATACTCGCATGAGTCTTGTTCCGCAAACCTATTCCCACCTACAGTTGGGGTACAGAAAGAAATCTTTATACAACAATATTTTATTATATTAATTTTCAATTCTCTTTTTCTTTTCGCGCTTCAACGTTCATCTTTCTCTTTTTCCCAAATAGTGCAATATCCTCAAATCTTTATAATCATCAACCTTCTGTTATCATTACAATTTCACCTTTAATGTAATTGCTTTAACCAGTTTACAACCCCAACTGGTACTCACCTTCTAGGGAATAAGCAACAAGCCTACCCTAGTAGACTTCCAGTCTACATCTACACCACGCCAGGCATCTTACATCCACCAAGGGTTAAGCACACCCAAACCAGGGTTGCATCGGACAAACCAGTCCAACCATGTAGCACACCCAACCCAGGGTTGCATAGGACAATCCTAGTCCTGACTATATTAAAACCCAGGAGGGTTACAAGTGGACATCCTCCTATGTCCGTGTCCAGCAGCTCCTCTGAAGTAACAGTAATCTTCCACCCTTCCTCACATTGGGTGAACACACTTCACAATCCACTCAGCGTCCCACTCTTCCAAATCACTGGTGGCTGCACTCCATGAATATAAAAAAAAGCATCAAAACCGTAGGTTCCATTCCACAATCGCAAAAATTACAAAATCTCTTAACACTCTTTTCTTTGACATGAAACTTTTCCATTCACATAATACTTTTCTCATTCACATGACACACACCCGTTTTCTATTTCCAAGAGACTTTGCTGCAAGCGACCATTATCATTGCTCATCTTGTCAGGAGTGTGTTCGGTACCATCATCAGCAAACAATTATATTGTAAATTACTATTTGAATGTGCATCGGGAGATAATTAGTAGTAAATAGACAAAAGAGGGCCGGGAAGGAGAGGGGGCTGAAATAAAATCTTCTGGTACTCCTTTCTTGACTTCTTTTTTTTTTGTTGGCAGGATAGGATCCATCAGTAAGACTCATTGTCATTTGTCTTTCAGGTAAAACTAAAAGAAAACTGGTGTTTGTTGACTTTTTTGGTTTTCGCATAAAACATTCCTAATAAAAATGTCACGGTTAACCATATCAAACATGTTTTAAGGTCAAGGAATATTACACTGGTCAATGGAAATTTGGTCACAGCAGACAGCCATACGTCCAACAAATGTGTTAAAGCTGTACGACAGGATTAACCCGGTGGAAAATCGGACTGCAAAAGGTGGCTGAGATTACGTTTTCTTTTTTTTTTTTTAATCCTTTCTTCCAAAGTAAGCTAAGAACTTTGTGTTTGCGCTTTTTTGATGGGTTTTGATAACATTGATAGAACCTATGATGTTTTTAATCTCTATGTTTTTGTTTGTTCGTTCGCTTGTTGGTTTGTTTGCTTTTTTTTTAAGATACATATACTATATCTGTTTTCTTTAACGCCATTGTAAAGGCATGTTTTTGTATGCAAATTCGTATACAGAAGTTAGGCTCTCTGCAATACAGTGAAGACGTAGTTTCAATCTACTCGAATTGATTTCGTCTGGTTCTGCTTTTCTTATTCAGATAAATAGTTTTCCTGTTTCATTTACACATAGGGTGGAAGCCCCCCCCCCCCCCCCCCCCATCCCACCCCTCCTTCAGTACCCCCCGTACCGAATGCCTGGACTCCATTTGCCTTCTGTATACAATATGGTCGAAGCATCTCTGAACACTGTGTTCCATCATGCTTGCCATGAGAAAGGACCGCATTGCCTACAGTGAAAGTTAGTGAGGTTACAGTAGGAGCCTTTAGTTCCCCTTTAGGGCACACCAGTATACCTATATATACATACATATATCATATGCATATATATATATATATATAATATATATATATATATATATATATATATATATAATGCTGAACAGTTGAGTAGTGAGGGAAAACAAGTCCAGGCTAACAATTCTTCTGTCATTCGACTAATGACTTGGAACAATTTCAAATGAAAGTAATCTTAAATGTTAGCCAACAGCAAAACACACACACCACACAGCACAACACACACACACACACACACACACACACACACACACACACACACACACACAAAATAGGCGTTGAATGAAAACGAGGCTGTCAGAAGGGAGATAATATGAGAGTCAAGGTAGTAATGATAATGTATTACTGATAGGAATACTAATAATGGTAATGATGATGATCAAAATATTGAACACATAAACAGACAGAGCTACTACCACTTTAGGTGATAATATGACAATAGCAGTTGTAGTATGGGAGAAAGGACAGAGGGTTAAAGGACTCCTAAACAGTATGGTTGCCGTGGCAACAGTCTTAGTGTCGATGGCGATGGTGATGTTAATGGTAGCGATGGTAATATCCATACTTACAATCGTATTAATGATGATAATGCTAACAACTATAGTGAAGGTAATGGTAACAATGGCACTGATAATAAAAGCATGATACAGAAATATATTTTCAAAAAATGAAAAAGAAATTAAAAATTAACAAATGATTATGATGATAGAATAAAAAATAATAATATTGATACTATAATGATAATAATGGTACTATGGGGGACAAAACAAACACACAAAAAAACCAAGGGGGGGGGGGGGGGGGGGGGGACAGGAAGAACAAAGAGGAGATGGAAGGTACAAATTATGGGAAGGATGGAGTCTAATAGGTCTGTCAATAATTATGATATGTATGTTCATAGTTTTTTGATATTACTTGTGATTGTATCCATATAGTAAGGACAGTGATGCCTTAGGAGGCTGGAAAAGCAGTCAGCTGGAATGTCAGAAATATCGTAAGTAATAATAATGATGTTAATGATGGTATTAGTATATAATGATAATAATCATATTAATGACAGTATTAGTAGTAAGCATAACAATTGTAACAGTTATGAAGGTGAAAAATTTTTGGGAGTTTGTTGTCTTTAAAAACAAAAAAAATCTTATCTATCTGTTCATTTATTCATTTTTTTTTTTTTTTTTTTTTTTTTTTTTTAAATGAAGGTGATAATGAGAGTGCTGATAATGATGGTGTGATGACAGTGTTTCTGCGAGCAACAGTAATAAAAGTAATATGAGTACCAGTAACAGTAGGTAGTAAGGAATGGAGATGGGCAATGAGTAAACGTTAATAGTGCCACTGGAGCAGGGAGAAGGTGGTGAAGATAAATATTGTAATGTTAATAATATTAACAGTAGGTGAAAAGGAATAGGAATGATCAAAAAGTGATAAGTTAACAGTAGTATTGGAGCAGAGAAGAGGGAGAGGATCAGGAAGAGAGAGAGAGAGAGAGAGAGAGAGAGAGAGAGAGAGAGAGAGAGAGGAGAGAGAGAGAGAGAGAGAGGAAAAAGGAAGTGTGTGTGTGTGTGTGTGTGTGTGTGTGTGTGTGTGTGTGTGTGTGTGTGTGTGTGTTTCCGCATAGCTACAAACACCTACACACATATGCACAGGAAAGGGGGAGGGGGGGGGAAGAGAAGCTCTTGTAGAGGAAATAGATATGAAATTGAAAGAAAACAAAAGAAGAACAGGAAGTGCACAAGTATATGAATGACAATACGTTGATCTGACAATTAGAGAGAATATAGTGAGAGGGGAAAGGGAAGATAGTAGTAAGTTTTGTGTGAGATAAATAATGGGAGATATGGTGGTATGTGTGTGTTGGTGGAGGATATTGTGGGCTAATATTGCAGTGGTGGATAGGTGCCTAGGGTGCTGATGCCATGAGGGTGGAGGGAAGAAGGGGATGGGTTTTACATACTAACTGGGGGGGGGGGGGGGGGGGGGGGGGGGGGACATGCTAACATGGTAGAAAAACAGAAAACGCAAAATTTCATGTATGAATGTCAGTCACACAGACATGAGAGTTACTGCTCGTTCTCTGTACAACAAAACAGAAGGAAGTGAGTGAAGAGGAGAGAGAGAGAGAGAGAGAGAGAGAGAGAGAGAGAGAGAGAGGGGGGAGGAGGGAGGGATGGGAAGAGAGAGAAGAGAGGGAGGGGAGAGGGAGAGAGAGAGAGAGAGAGAGAGAGAGAGAGAGAGAGAGAGAGAGAGAGAGAACAAAAGAAGGAGGGGGTGGTGGTGGTGATGGTAGATGCAATGGATGGAGTTGCTGGTAAAGAGAAGAATACATGAAACTGAGGTTTGAACAGAAGTGAATCGATGTCCTTTTGTTCATCAGTCGTGCTAAAAATTCAAGACCTTTGAGCACGGGCTTTCGTGCGCAATGCTGATGTGCATGCGAGGCTTGTGTGTGTGTGTGTGTGTGTGTGTGTGTGTGTGTGTGTGTGTGTGTGTGTGTGTGTGTGCGCGCGCGCGCGCGCGCGCGTGTGTGTGTGTGTGTGTGTGTGTGTGTGTGTGTGTGTGTGTAATTAGTTTTTTTTAAAGGCATACAAATGATAAATGACTGAATTAATTCAACAAAAATTAACGAACCTGGTCTCTGTGGTGGTTCGGCATGGCCCGATCGGAACCCCACCAAAAGAAAGAAAAAAAAAAAAAAAAAAAAAAATCGTCAGTATGGGTGTGAAACTGGACCTTACATAGCCTTTATAAACAAATTAAAAAAAAAAAGACCCAATGTTTTTTGACCGGACTGTCGAAATAAAAGTAATGTAAACTGGAGGAAATCGGAGAGGTCAAACCAACCCAGCCGAACACCGGTGAGCCGAGGGCAAAAAGTAGACACACACACACACAACACACACACACACACGCGCGCGCGCATGCACGCACGCACGCACACACACACACACACACACACACACACACACACACACACACACTCATCAGATAAACAAAGGTAAATTGCAGACTCGACCAGGGGCCCATAGTCAAGGGGTCAGATCTTTTGCCTCAGGAGCTAAGGGTCCCAGAGGCGAATCACGCGAAGGTCTTGGTGTCGTGCGCCCCGTGGAGAGAGAGAGAGAGAGAGAGAGAGAGAGAGAGAGAGAGAGAGAGAGAGAGAGAGAGAGAGAGAATCAAGACTCAAGAGTCAAGACATTTTATTCATGTTAGGCCTCAGCCTATCACGAAATAATGCAAGATTATGCACGTCTTCTAGAAACGTCGATGACATTAACAAACTCAATATAAACAGTGAAGGATTTCTACAATGTTTAGGCTTAATTAACATTTCACGTGCGTCCAAGTGCTTGGCACACAGAAGAAAATGCACCTCATTTTCTTCACTTTCATTACATTGGGGACAAATTAGGTTGTTTGACATAAACGTTCTATATCGATAACGGTCTATCACCAGATCAGAAATCCTGAGCCTAAATCTAGTTGTAATATATTTCAGATGCTTTTCAATATCTAGATGGAAATAAGGTTTTAAATTGTGGTCATTGCAAAAAGTACTGTAAAAACTGAACCTGTCACTAGTTTTGATATGATCTGACCAAGTTTGCCATCGGCAGTCTATAAGCCTTTGTTGAAAACAGTGTATAAAACCACGCACACTTCCAACACCTTGCTTCACCCAAACAAAGCCAAATCCATATTTAAACAAACTCAAACGAATATTTGTTACCCAGTTTTTCTTACCTCTTGCATCTAGGTCATAAAGCATATCATATGCCTTACGTGGAATCAAGTAATTCTCCATTTGAATCAACTTAACCCCATAGCGAAAGCCCTTAACAGCAGAATTTATATACATTGGGTAGCGATTTGTTTCGCCATTAACAAGGTCTTTCGGTGTTCGTCTGTCTACTCCTAGAAATTTCTTCAAAGCGAATAAATGAACTGATCCACAATGGACAACAGCATTTTCTAGGTCCCATATTTCAGAACCATACTGCACAATTGGCTGTAACTGAGAATCAAATAATTTCATGAATAAATTTATAGGAGTTGTTGTTTAACATGTTTAACCTTTTCAAAAGATAAAACATTTTCGCTCAGCTTGCAAGGTCTTTGCATGCAGCAGTAAACTCAAGCACGTTGAGAAAAGTATTCTTAAATATTTGTACACGTTAACTACAGGCATTGTAACACCATTATATAACCATTTTTTTCTCTCACACTAAAATAGCCACCCTTCCAAAAGACTATAATATTGCTTTTTGTCATATCAACTTTAAGCTGAAGAGATAAAGCAGCAGGTTGTAGGCTATTCAATTGTGTCTGCAAACCTGTAACTGTCTCCGCCATCAAAACAACATTATCAGCCAACGATAAAATAAATAATTCATACGCGTCAAGTGAAAATCTAGCACCATGTCTTCCATTGTTGATAACTCCTATCGCTAATTCGTTAATAAAAAGAGAAAGCAGAACAGGGCTGCAGGCATCTCCTTGTCTTCACCTGATGTGTAGGCAATGTAATCAGTTAACATAGAACCACATCGAACTCTTGCTTTAACACCATTGTACATGCTTTTAATACATTTAAATAACTTACCTTTAATACCATTTTAAAGAGAACTGGCCAGAGAAGATTACGATTTATCGTATCAAAAACTTTTTCAAAATCTGTAAATGCAACATAAAGCTTTCGATTGTAACAGAACTGCTTCTGTATGAGAGCTAGTAAAGAAAACATGTGGTCGACAGTTGAATATCCTTTTCTAAATCCAGATTGATATTCACCTGTGATATTATTTTCCTCCCACCATTCTTGCAATCTGTTATTTATCACCATACCAAATAATTTACTACTAATATCACTCAAAGAAATTCCTCTCTATAATTGTTGGGGCTATTGATGTTACCTTTTTGAAAATTGGCTGAATAATAGATTCAGACCAGTTGTCAGGAATATACCATCATCAAATAGTTTATCAAATAATTTCAAAGAAAAAAAAGTATAACCTGATCATTCGAATACTTAAAGAGCTCACCTATAGTGCCATCAGGACCAGCTGCTTTACGATTTTTTTTTCAATTTTCTTAAAGCAAGCAGTATTTCTTCTTTAGAGATTTGGACGATTCATATAGTCACACACGTGTCTTCAACTGAGTCCTCATTTACTATGTTGTCAGCATCCGTTTCCAGCAAAGCTTTAAAATGTTGAAACCAAGAGTCAATTGATATGTTACTTCTATGCTGTTTCCTTTTTTGAAAATGCATTATGAAAAACGTCCCAGAATTCCGTTTGATTTCTCACAGTCTATACAAGTTTGTCTAATAAGGCTTTGTTGAGTTGCTTCTTCTTCTGCTTTAAAAGTTTTATACCCACGTCTGGCAATAACATATTTCATTTCTTTTTTCAATAATTGATTTTTTCTTTTCAAATTTTACAGAACGACGAAATATATGCAACAATCTTTTGGTATTTATTTTACAAAGTGTGCATCTTACACAGTTTTAAATCATACCACTTACTTGAATTTTCATTGTTATCAAAGGATATACCTGTTTTCATGGATTCAGCACTTACTCTTATACAAACATCATTAAAAGCTTTAAGAGCATCGTTCACATTAACATCAATTAAATCAATCGCAAGATTAATGTTGGTACGTATTTCCTCACTACACAAAATACTGGCATATTTATCAGCACATTTGTCATCCAACAAAAGTTTGTATATAATATCCTCTTTTTGCATACAAATATCAGATAAATGTTACTTTGGACAAAACAAAGCCTGCAGTCACTGGCAAATGGTCAGAATCAATACGTTCAACAATAGACAGTTTGCAGAAGTCAAACAAATATAAAAAGTTCATGTGAGAATACAAAATAGTCTGTGACGCAGCTTCCAGAATGAGATATGAATGTGTAGCAACCTTCATGGTCGCCTTTGCACACACCATTAAAGATACTCAAATCTAATGCAGTACACATGTTCAATAATAATTTCCCATAGTTGTTCAAAGTAAGATCATTTGATTGCCGGGTCAAATTAAGAGACAAAGTATTGAATTGCGGGTCAAAATTATTTCTCACAGAGTATTACTGAGAAATATCAGAAGTTCAACTGTTCAAATCACCAACTAAAATAACATACACGTCATTCTGAAACAGAAAATCAGTTAAACACTCATACTAATGCCATTGTCTATATTAAAATGAGAGTGTAGAAAGAAGATCCTTCTGGTGGTATATATGTACATATGTACATCATATATGTATATATGGTGGTATATGTATATATATATATATATATATATATATATATATATATATATATATATACAGAATATCTTTATCCAATCCAACAGGTCTTTGTTTATCAAAAAGATGCAACTATTGACATGATCCACATCAACACTTTTGACATACTGGAAAAGGTCAATTTTTTATGAAGCAAACAAGCCCTCCCGAACGTCTGACATTTCACGTGGTTGTTACAATTTACGCTGTGTAAAACGTCTACAATGTTTAGTGAATTTTACAGCAGGTTTGACAAAATAATCTGTATCTGGCAAAAACATACACAGACATTCCGCTATGAATGTCTCAACTAAACAAACAGAATTAAATTCACAAACAAAAGAAGTAAAATCGGAATCATACATTTTTGTCAACAACCCATTCACATTCCACAGCAAAAAAGAGAAAAGTTTTCGATTTAGCACACTGTGTGTTGCACGTGCTCACTCACGCTGTCGCTGGCACAACCTCACTCTCCTGACCAGCATTGCATCGCTCAAGTGTGTCACTGATACAGGTGAGCGCGCACACGGTGTTAGATTAACCCTGTTCCTTCTCTTGCTGCTATCAGGGGGGGAGGGGTGGTGGTGGGGTGGGGGTGGGGTGGGGAGTATATTCAGAGCGTGGCAGGCCGATCTCCTATCTGGATTCGTGCAAAGTGCCCCCCCCCCCCCCCCCTCCCCAGCAAATAGATGCAATTTTATTAGACTTTTCTACAGCCTTTGATAAGGTTGACCATGAGGGCCTGTTACTTAAATTAGAACAGATTGGCATTAGCGGTTCTTTCCTAAAATGGTCCAGATTATTCCTCGTTGGGAGGACGCAGAAAGTTATTGTAAACCAGTCTTGTCAGGTGTACCACAGGGAACTGTTTTGGGGCCCTTTAAAAAAAAAATATATATATATAAATGACATAAGTAGAATCTCTCTCCTGGAACTACTACTATAAGTTTTTTTTTGCATATGACAGCTTAGTATATAGAACAAATAGAAGCAAGAATGATACATGCTTTCTACAAGAAGATCTAAACGCTTTACGACAGTGGGAAAGAACTTGGAAAATGAAATTTCATCTCCAGAAGTGCCAGGTGTTGCGTATATGTAATAAACGCTCACGAACTAGATCGGAATACTCTATCCACAATGCTATTCTTAAAGAAACCGATGCTGCAAATTATTTAGGCGTGATTATAGATAGTCGTTTCAAATGGAAAGAACATTACAATTTAGTATGTGAGAGAAAGCAAACAACATCTTAGCTTTCTTATACGGAACATCAACGACTGCCCCCAAAAGGTCAAGGACGACTGCTGTGTAAAACACTGGTTAGACCAGTACTGGAATATGGCTGCTCAGTCTGGGACCCTTACAATCTAAAGGACATTGATAACCTCGCAAAGATTCAGAAGAGAGCAGCACGGTTCGTAACAGGGAATCGTATCAGAGAGAAAGGGAATACTAGGAAGAACATGAGGAAATTAGAATGGAAACCCTTAGAAGAGAGAAAAGCCTTTATTAAACTTAATACCTTCTTTCAAAGGCAGAGCTGAACTAACTGATATCCCAATGGAACAACTAGTATTTAATAAAAGTAGCACCAGGAGTGGCGGTCAATCTATACCATACCTGCATCAAATATTGACAGCCATTTATATTAATTTTTATCCCAGTTCTGTAAGGCTGTTGAACTCACTGCCAGGTGCCATCAAGATTTCCACAAATGCAGTATCTTTTAAAAATCAAATTGATAAGACAATCCTGAGATCTGCATATTTATTGACTTTTCTATTTTAACCTCCCCATATATTTTATGGTTACCTAGGCCTTAACTGGCCATTGCTTTTGACCTTTTAAGTTTCATGTGCGACCTCTTGTTGCCAAAATTGCTCCAAGGGCCAACAGGCTGAGTCGCATTTTTTTTTTTTTAACATGGCGCGGGTGATCTACTCATTTTTTGAGTGAACCAGTATTTTAGGTAGAAGAAGAAGAAGAAATACTTTTCGCCATCTGTGAGTAGGTGGTCGAAGACCAACGTGGCTCTTTTTCCATCGTTTCTAGCTTTTTTCAGGTGGGGAGGGGGGGGGGGGGGGGGGCAGTTTGCGCCTAATCTCCCTCACTCGGAAGGAGAAGTCTTCCCCTACAAAAATACTGGTGCCCTGCAGTTTCTTTTTTACTTTCAGAATTTGCACTTCGTGTTTGTAAAAAGTGCACATCACAATGATCGGAGAGTCTGGTCTGCTGTTCAAACGATGGACTTTATCAAATTCAATGTCAGTATTAATATTCAATTTATCAGCAATGACATTATGCAGTTTACTTTCACACTGTTCTGTGGACTCATTTTGGTCTTTGCTTGTTCCATAGAATATAAGGTTATTCCTCTTGGATCTACCCTCAAGGTCGTTAGTCTTTTTTTTTTCCAGCTGTTCAACCCAGAAAGCAGATCAGAGTTTTTCTTCAAAAGATTTTGATTGTTCTTTTTTTTTCCGATCATCCACTTTATCTTTTAAATCCATCACATTACTTGGCAACTCAGCATACAGCTCTCTCAGTCCTTTCACACAGCGTTCCACTTCATCACGCTTACCGTTTGTTGTGGCATTCTGGACCTTCATGGAGTGAAGCATCTCCATGACGTCAGTAAGAGAAGGCTGCCGGGAAGGAGGAGGAGTAGACTGCCCACTGCCCTGGGATGTCGCGGCCCTGTCCAAGCTGGTCTGTTCACTGCTGCCCAGTTGTGACTGCCTCAGGCTGTTCTTGGGTCCGGGGTTCTGCTCCACATCTCCGCACCTCAACAGCAAACTAGTTACCCCAGAACAACAGGATGACGAGCGTGCCAAGGGTGACACCGTCCAGTCTGCTGTGAGGTGTGTCAACATGGCGAGTTGCGCGGCTTTCTTCTCCATGGCTCTCCTCATCATAAATGAGAGGAAAACCAGCAAGAAGGAACCGCATGTCGCTCGAAAAGCGAGTGTGGTGGCCGGCATGGTTCAGTAGAAGGCCTCAGGCAAAAAAAATGTCGATCAGGATCGACTTCTTTCTTCTTCAACTGGCAGAAATTAACAAGACGACACGACGTGCGACCTGCACGCTCCACTGTCAGGTCACGACCCGCCAGAGAGAGAGAGAG
>JADBJO010006249.1:100000-110000 GCA_016801955.1 Conus betulinus
ATCTCTGCCAATCCTTCCGAGTCTCACAAACCTAGCAGAAGTACCGCTGATCTCCTTGTAATTGAAGCACTAGTTCCTCGTAAGGCACAGCTCATTGTCCTCATACCTAAGGACAGGACAGTGAATTTTCTCAGAGCCAGATGTGAACCAGACTTGTTTCATTTTGTCACTTCTCCTTGCAGGTGATCCCATTTCATTTTGTCACTTCTCCTCGCAGGTGATCCCGTTTCATTTTGTCACTTCTCCTCGCAGGTGATCCCGTTTCATTTTGTCACTTCTTGCAGGTAATCCCGTTTCGTTTTGTCACTTCTCCTAGCAGGTTCCCGTTTCATTTTGTCACTTCACCTTGCAGGTGACCCCGTTTCATTTTGTCACTTCTCCTAGCAGGTGATCCCGTTTCATTTTGTCACTTCTCCTTGCAGGTGATCCCATTTTTGTCACTTCTCCTTGCAGGTGATCCCGTTTCATTTTGTCACTTCTCCTTGCAGGTGATCCCGTTTCATTTGTCACTTCTCCTTGCAGGTGATCCCGTTTCATTTTGTCACTTCTCCTTGCAGGTGATCCTGTTTCATTTTTGTCACTTCTCCTTGCAGGTGACCCCGTTTCATTTTGTCACTTCTCCTTGCAGGTAATCCCCAACTAAATGCTGGACCCCGGGCGCCATCTGCAGGCCTCTGTGGACTGTGCCAGCACCCAGAAACCGGGCACTGCCAAGGCGGGGCATGGGATGACTGCAGTGTCTGGTGCTATGGAGCATGCATTGAGTTGCATACTGAGGACTTTGCCCTGCTTTAAGGATGTAATGCACCGTGGGTATTTCACAAATGTGATGGCATCAGCTATGCCGTTCATGTTCAGGAGCTTTTCCATTAACTGTTCAATGACAACGCCCCCTCCCCGCAACCCTCTTGCTGGGCTAATAGGTGACCATTGACTTGGTAGTCTAACATTCAGTCCTCTAGAGACGAGTAGCCCCAAACAAATCCACTCACCCGATGACAGCAGACACTCGTAATGAATAATGAAATAGTAAAAAAAAAAAAAAAAAATCCGCGTTGCCGGGGCCCGTGGCCTTGATGTTAGCCCAAACCCTGTGCTCAAGAAATGCACAGATAGCACAGCACATGCACTCAGCCAAATCCGCCAGAGTTCTCTTGAGACCGG
The DNA here is from genome assembly GCA_016801955.1 of Conus betulinus. NCBI lineage: Eukaryota > Metazoa > Mollusca > Gastropoda > Neogastropoda > Conidae > Conus > Conus betulinus. Next base: position 101,165 of record JADBJO010006249.1, read on the forward strand.
CATTCCCCGTGATGACTGGTCCAAACCAAACATTTCATGCCCCTTCAAAAAAGGTGATAAACATCAAACCGGAAATTACAGATCGGTCTCCCTGAGTTCGGTATGCTGTGAGCTTCTATGGCATATAGTCTGCCGACATCTGGTGAACCACCTTGAGCAGAATGCAATCCTCACCAAACGTCAACTGGGAGTCCATCCAAGTCTGTCCTGTAAAACCCAGCTGCTTTCCGCTGTCAACGATCTCCTTGACTCTTGACAGCAAAAAACACGTGGACATCGCCATACCGGGTTGAAACAGGGCCTGTGATACCATCCCCCCCAAAAAGAAAGCTACTATATGAGCTGAAGGAGTACAGCAGTGATGACCATTTTCACAAATGGCTCTGGGCTTCTTTATCAATGGATGTACAAGGATAGTCCGCGGGGCAGATATATCAGAAGAAGTTGCAATGGAAACAGAATCCCATTGGGGACTGTGATGGAACTGTTACAATTCCTTTGTGTCATAAATGACTCCCTCTTGCTGTGAACTCGCACTTTAGACTGCAGATGACTGTCTGCTGTAAAAGGAATTAGGGTTTATCAAGATCATCTAAAACTACAAGAATACTTGTCCAACTGGAAGGCTGGGTAGACAAGTGTGGCGTGAGATTCAGCGCCCCAAAAGGATGTTCTTAAGTATCCAACAGAAAACAAGTCACATCCATAACCTAGAGGAAAGTTTTCTATGACACATACAGAACAAGCCATATCTTGGCCTTCAGATCTCCAGTGACCTCAAGTGGCATGTTGCTCTCTCTCTTGTCATCTTGTGATCGAATTCCACTCAGGGTTTCCTGATGCGTCACCTAAACTATTGCCCTCAGGAATCTCGTTGCATCGCCTACCTGTTCTTTGTATGATGTATGACAGAGTATGTCTTTGTGTTAGTCAGACCATTCCACAATGATGAAAGACAGGCTTGAACGCATACAGACTTGGGTGGCCCGCCCCAGCACCCAAGGAAATCGCTCTAATTATCCACGATGCGTCACTGCCATGCCTGGAGCACTCAACCTCCGGTCTGTACAAGACCGACGGTAACAGCTTCACCTGATCTTATGGTTAAGGTGGTGGAGGGGCTGGTGCCCACCATGCATCTTATAACTACCTGATACTCATAAAAGAAAAGTGACGAGAGATTTGTTCACACAAAGAGCCACACACACTGGTTGACTGACAACATAATTGGAAACTCAGGCAGCAACGACAGCAGAGGTTTTAAAGTGCCAAACGGTGACACAGAGCAATATAAACATTCACTCTCTGTACAGTCATGTGACTTGAATCATTTACATGATCAGATCAACTGACGCATTTAGAAGGATCATCCTCAGCGACTAAGATCTCCTTTTTCTCACCTCCCACAGCAATCAAGCCAGTGATCAGTGTCTGCACGTTACCAATCAAGACCAGATGATGATGATGATGATGATGATGATGATGTTGATGATGATGATGATGTTTGAGAATACTTACATAGTGCCTGCTCGCACTTCGAGACAAAGCTATAAGCAAATCCGTGATCTCATCTACACGACAGGCTGTCTACCTTGGTAGAACCAACTGAAGAGCTGCCTGTTGCTGTAATCGTTCATTCTCAGGTCATTCAATCAAATATCATTCATTTCTTAAATTTCACGGAGGAAACGTGCCATGTTGCATGCGTCTCATCCCTTCCAACGGCCGAACTGGCCTTCTCTGCGAGGAATTTTATATGTGTGTAAAAGGTGCGTGGGTTCATACACGAAATTTCAGTTCATATCCTCATTCGAAGGAATATTTGGGAAATAGGGCCAAGACCAATGTTAACTCCTACAGAAAATCTCCCTGTACCGATACGCCCTGTATTATATTAACAGAGCTGTTCTGTCCAAGATTAAATAAAGAAAAGGATAACATGAAGATAGTTGGACCAACACACTGTATTTTTATCGATATGTTTTTTAATTATATATATATATATATATATATATATATATATATATATATATATATATATATATATATATATATATATATAATTGTGTTGCTAACCAACAATAAGTTTTAAAAAAAAGTGCTCAACCGGTTGGGGGAGCGGCATCTGTTAAAACTTTGATTAAAAATGTAAGTGATAAAACTACAGCGCTGTTTCTTGCTGGTGCAGTCGTCAGGGTATACCTACACCTCTAAATGGGCAATCAATGACATGAAATCCGTTCGCACCCCTCTATTCTATCACCTTCCCAAGATTCACAAGTCCTTACAGCAGCCCCCAGGTAGACCTATGTTTTCAGGGGGTGGGGGCCCTACGGAAAAAAACTCTCAGCATTAGTAGACCACTGGCTACGTGATATCGTTGCTTCTCTTCCCAGTTACATCCAAGACACTACTCATCTGTTAAACACCGTCGAAGAATGGAATTTAAAATATGGACCCTTCCCCAACCTGATTTTGGTAACAATATAGACGTAGTGGGACTTTATTCCAACACACCCCAGAATGAGCTGAATAAATGCAGTTGAATATTATTTGAATCAAAAAGCTGACCCCCAGCATACCTCCCACTGATACACTTCTAGAAATTATGAATCATGTTTTGGAAAAGAATTACTTTATCTTTGAAAACCATATATACATCCAATTTCAGGAACAGCCATGGGGACTCCCATGGCTCCCTCTGTGGCCAATCTGTTTATGGGGAGGTTTGAAACAGAGCTTCTCTCTAACAGCCCCGTTCCTGTTGTTCAGCGCTTCTGGAAAAGGTTTATAGACGACATACTGCTACTCTGGACAGGGACTCAGACTGACCTACAAACATTCCTGACGTATATCAATACAGTTCATCCCACCATTAAATTCACTCACAATACCTCTGTTGAACAACTTCCTTTCCTTGACGTACTATTATACTTAGAGAATGGCTTTATCCAAACAGATTTGTACACCAAACCCACTGATGCACATGCTTATTTACACTACAAGTCTAGCCATCCCCCCCACTGCAAAAGGAATTTACCCTACAGTCAGTTTTTGAGAGTCAGACGTATATGTTCTAAACCAGAAGATTTCATTAACCGCTCAGAGCAGATGTTCGAATTTCTCAGACTAAGAGGCTACAAACCCCAGACTCTAAGCACTGCTCTTGAAAAGGCAAAAAAAAAAAAAAGACACCCAGACATGATACTCTTACTTACAAACCTAAGCTGTCCAACCCTAGAACACCCGTTATTGTCACTCATAACCCTAGCAACCCCCCTCTGCGTCAATGGTTTAAAGAATTATATCAGACAGTTTTCACCAGTGACAAACTTAAACAGGCCATACCTCACCCACCCATCCTAGGAGAAAGAAAAAAACAGCCGTTCTCTTAAAGACTTACTTATGCCCTCAGCCCTCCCCATCAAATTAAATCCTAAAGATCCTAATGGTTTTTTCAAATGTTCCAACAAATGTGTTATTTGTAGAGAGCACGCCTTGGAATCCACCAGTTTCATTAGCCACCAGACCAAAGAAAAATTTACTCTAAGACACCATATTGACTGTCAAACCAATAACATCATTTATCTCATGTTCTGCGAACTCTGTCAGAATTCTCAATACATTGGTGAAACAAAAAATTCACTCAGAAAAACGTTTCTATCTGCATAGATCTCACATCAAGAACAACATCGGGACTCTAGTCACGCAACATTTTAACCTGCCCAACCACACCCTGGCCAACATGAAATGCATGGTGATAGAAAAAAGTTTTTTTTCAGACAGCCACACGCACAGAATTTGTAGGGAAAAATTCTGGATAAGAAAATTGAAAACTCTCCATCCTTTCGGACTCAACGCACTACAATAACTGTTCATGTTCTACGCCTCTGGACTCCTTTTACCTTCGCCACCCCCCCCCCCCCCCGCCACCGAACCTTCCCCCCCCCCCCCCCCCCCCCCCCTATTCACACACTACACACACTCACACACACACACACACACACACACACACACTCACACACTGACACATACATACACACACACACACAAACTCACTCACACTCACACCAACACGCACTCATTTACGCCCACACTCTCGTATGTGCGTGACGCGCGCACGTTTTTACACACTGTCACTCAGCCCCTCTTCCTTACACTACAACGTCCCTTTGCTCCCTTCCATTTGAACGATTGCCTGTACGTGAAATCCTTTTTAGCTTCTTGTTTTAAGATAGTGAATTTTATTCACTTTCTTTTTATGCATGGATAAATGTTGTGTGACTCGCCGGCCAGTTGACTCACCACCACTGAGGAAGGCAGTAAAGCCGAAAATTTTGGAAATCTTTTATCTTGTCTGTTGTGGTTTTTAAACTCTCTGTTATATATATATATATATATATATATATATATATATATATATATATATATATATATATATATATATATATATATATATATATATATATATGATTTTGCGTTCACTTGTCTGTTCGCACACAAACACATATATCATACTCAAACATAACCATAGTAGTACACACTTATCAATGCATGTATATCATGCATGTCAGGCACAATCCATATTCCTACTCAGTCCACGTTCTGCTTGGCGTAATACTTGAACTTGGCAAGGACACTGTGACGTCAAAGTAAATTATGACGTCAACTTGAAAGGACATAGGAACATGACGAAAATAATAATATTGAACGGGACAAGGGAGCAAGAACTAACGGCCGAGGCTTTGGTGTCCAGCCTGCTTGAATGGTTTTAATCGTCGTTTTCTCCATAGTGATATTATGTGGAGAAGCTGAATTTCAAGTCAGTAGTGCGTCGAAGTTCATTGTGTATGTGCGATAATTCTGATGACGGTACCAGCGAAATATGTACCGGGAAATTTAGTTGTTATAAAAATGTTGTGAACGCAGTGTCGCTGAGAGTGACTTAAAACTCCTGCAGAAGTATTTATGTGCTCTAATTGTACCACCACATGTGTGTCGGTGGGCTGAATTTATTGTTGTGAACACTGTAATATTAATACACGGAGAAGTTAATCTTTGTTTTAAATCAACAATACGTCGAAGTTTATTGTGTTCTATGTGACTTTGCTGAAATCGTGTTCGCCGGAGATTCAATATTGTTTACTGTGCTTTGTGAATCTGCGGTTCTTATGCTATGGATTCCTGTGCTTTGTGAATCTATGGTTCTTCTATGGATTGCTGTGCCTTGTGAATCTGCAGTTCTTCTATGGTTTACTGTGTCTTGTGAATCTGCGGTTCTTCTTCTACATCGATTGTGTTTGTGAACGGCTGTGCTTACTGTGTGGGGACCTTGGTTATCCTTCTTTGTCTTTTTTTTGTGCTGTAGACTGTGGCTTGGGTACTGTAGAACCGAGTGTGTTGACTGCATATCTATATATATATCTCTTTGCCAAATCATTACTAAAATGATGGAAGAATTGTTAACCTGCACTTGTTTTCCCCCACTACTTAATTGTCCAGCATTATATATATATATAATATGAGGCACTGTGGACGGCGCCGGCGAGATCTGTGAGTGATATCAAGATGTGTAATATGATACGCTGATATCTGATGATTGAAGTGTCTTAGGTATTGATGTCTTAACTGATGTGAATTGATCTGTTATGCTATGGAGTGGCATGTATTGATTTTGTAACAATTCATTTTGATGGTTCAGGCAGCATATATAAAAAAAAAAAGAAAATCTAACTCGTGTGTTGCCTGGCTATCCATGTTCGTATGGTGTGGGTGTGTGTGTATGGGGAAAAGTCTTACACGCATCCAAACGTGGGTGAGAGACAGACAACAAAACACGCACTGCACACCATCCGTAACAGACACACTTTATTCAGCCTAGCTTGTGATGCAGCTTTCTTCGTTTAAAACCCTCAGCATCTTCGACTTAGACAAAGTCAGTGTGATACATGTTGACACCGCGGATCTCAGACGAAAAGAAACCAAATCAGACTCGGATTAGGCCAAGTTCACGCATTATTGGTTGCACAGAATGAAAAAAATATTCAGGAATATGGGTTTTGCGTAACACATAGATACAACGATGATTGTATACCCAACTAATATCATTACAAAAGCTTTGTGATTAAACACCATTATGTTGAAACATGAGTCCCCCAATTATAGACAATGACTACTTCCCAGTACTTCATGGATACGTAGAGGCAGCAGTTAAGTCCTTGAAACTGGGAAGATAACAATACAAGCAGAGTTAGTGAAGGACGGAGCAGATAGGATGATAATTGCCCTCACAGTCATTTGTTACAAGATCTGGCGAACTGGTGAGTGACCAACTCCATGGACCCAATCCCTGATCATCACTCTCCCCAAGAAAGCCAACTTCCAACTTTGCCACAATTACCAAACCATCAGTCTGATCAGTCACCCAAGCAAGATGATGCTGAAGATACTTTTGAACAGGCTGAAGCCACAAGCAGAGATTATCATTGGCGAAGAAAAGGTAGGGTTTAGAGCAGATCACACTAATACCGAACAGATTTTTAACTTGAGGATCATGTGTAAAAGATATCCTCAGCACCAGCACCATAGTTTTGTAGATTAAAAAAAAGCCTTCGACAGGGTGTGGCATGCATCCTTATGGGCGACCATGAGACTGTGCAACATCAGAACCAACCTGATCAGAGGACCATAGAATGTCTCTACGACAAGGCCACCCAGTGCAGTCTTCCTCAATGGCACTATAGGAGACTGGTTCAAAACAACTGTTGGAGTGAGGCAAGGCTGTTTACTCTCACCCACTCTTTACAACACGTACCTCGAGAGAATTATGGCTGATGCACTGGAGGGACATCAAGGCTCGGTAAGTGTTGCTGGCAGGATAGTAACACACCCACACTCTGCCGAAGACATTGATGGTTAGAAGGAGAAGAGCAGTAACTAGCCAACCTAGCAGAGCGCCTTGACAACTGTTTTGCTGCATTCAGCATGGAGATCAGCAGCGAAAAGACAAAACTGATGACCAACAACACTAACGGCATCAGCACTGACATTGCTATTAAGGGATAAAAGCTAGAGACAATTCACAGCTTCATGTGCCTCGGGGCATGGTTTCAGAGGAAGGGTTCAAAAACCTGAAGTGTTCTCCTGAGTGTGTGGTAATAACAGCAGCGCTAGCTGGACTAAGAACCATCGGGAATGACAGAAACACCACAATCAGTTCTAAGATCAGACTGACTAGTCATTGCCGTATTTCTCCATGCCTGTAAGACATGAACTCTGACAGCTGAACTTGAGAGAAAGATTCAGGCATTAGAGGCGAGATGCTTCCACAAGTTCCGTGGCATCTTATGCAAAGACTACATTACCAACTTGGAGGTCCAGACCAGGGGAAGGAAAGACCATTTGACCATTCAAAGACCTGTTGTCCAGAGTAAAAAGAAGGAATATGAGATGGTATGGTCATGTATTAAGATCAACAGGACCTGCCAAAACCATTCTACAAGGAACAGTCCAAGGAGGCAGAAGGAGAGGAAGACAGAGAAAGGGATGGGAGGACATCAGTAAATGGAATGGACTGGCCTCACGCCAAACAACTGTCTAAGAGCATTTGAAAACTGGGGGAAATGGAGAACGCTGGCTGTGAAGTCTTCTGTGGCGCCCTAACAGTCTTCAAGGCTCCGGGATAGGTGAAAGAGAAGGTGAAGGAGAAGGTGAAGGTGATGTTCAAACCTACAATTTATAATCAGCCCAGCACGTAGAAAATATTATCGAACCTCGTTTCGATTCCGCAGTATGCTTCTTCATATATACCTTATTATTAGCAAGTTTTGAAAAATGGGGAGTACTGAATTCTAGGATAGATACCTTGTTTCACGAGTGAAATCAATAAAGTCTAATTTTTAGTGTCCCTGTAAAAGTCATGGCTTGTCGCAAAGAATACACAATGAAATACGTCAGTGGAAGTTTCCTGATACAAGACATTTTTGTTTGAACGAATATTCCTGTAGTTTCGAAAAATCTAGTATGTGTTTACGTCATGAATGCATGTTCTCTCTAGAATGTTCCTCGTTGATAAAAAAAAAAAAAACAAACGAACACCTAGAAATATGATTTTCAGCAACTCCCAATTTTCCAAAGACATGTCACTCATTATTTTTTCAAAAACATTTTAGACAGCTTTTCGGCTTCTTTGTCAACCTTATGTAATACCTTGCTATTAACGTGAACCCTGGTCGGTACAACCCTGGTCGGTACAGAATATTCTTTTACAGCTGTAATTTCCCGTGAAGAAGTACAGCTTCAACTCATCGGTGGTATTCTTCCTTTACCATGGGATCTGGACACTATCAGCTGATTGAGCTAAATACCTGGCGTTCAACAATAGATACAATGTATACTTAAGACAGGCATTGTGCATCTTATTGGAGAAATATAGGACTAAGATATTTTTCGATGAAAATGCAGATACTGTGTACGTCATAGAAGGAATTTAGGACAAAGACTTTTTCAAATGCTTAATGCATGCTCCGCGCATCTCATAGAGGGAATAATTATAGAACATAGAGTTTTTACGATGCTCAAGACAGACATTGTGCACGTCATAGACAGACATTGCGCATCCTACAAAAGGAATATAGGACAAAAGCTATTGATAATACTTAAGACGTGAATTGTGTAATTCATATCTCCTTCATCGTTGACTCAGACAGGAACCCTAGAGGCACTGACGAAGGCTGCTGTATGGTGGAAGCCCTCCAGTGATCCATAGAGCTTTTCCCTCATCAGTGTGTTGGCAGGCCAGGTCTCTGCTCTACGCTTTTTATGTGAGGGACAGTCC
>JADBJO010006249.1:115000-138898 GCA_016801955.1 Conus betulinus
GTGTCCGTTATTGCTTGATATTATTTTAAAGGGATAACTACAGGTTGCCCCGAAGAACTTATATCTTGCTAAGGGATTTGGATGATATGGGGCAAGAGTACTTTGGTTACGAATGTACGATTATATTTACAGCAAAATGGTTTTGGAGATGTAAGGATTAGTCAGGGTGTGGGAAATGTGCGTGAATGTTTGCGTGTGTTTTAAGCAGCGATTGAGAGATTGCAAAAGGCAAAATGTGAGCGAGCACCTGAATAACTGAACGTTTTAATGCTTACAACATGTTCTGTGACCCTTTACCTTGTGTACAGAAATATTTATCCTTAGACATTGATAGACAATTGAAATATATCATGACAACATTTCGTTTTTGTACCTCCGCCTTCAAGGTGCATCTGTATAGATACAGGAGGCATGAAACACAAATCTATTATGCCCATTATGTAATGCGTCTGCTGAAAATGAAATACATTTCGCATTGTGCGGTCCCGTCTTACACAGTTTAATGAAACAGTATATTGTCTCTAATTGTTACAAAATTCCTATGACCTTCCGTTTATGTTTTTTTAATGTCTCTTAATAACAGCGAACCGTAAGGAAACTTTGCATCTTTTTACATCAGGCTTTCAAGGAGAAGCGGTCATGAAGCCGTGATAAAACTGGTGATGGGAATGATCCTCGCAGAAGTTTTTTATCTTTTCCTTTCATGAGGTTAGTTTTTTTCTGTTCAATTTCTTAGTTTTATCCACCTAGTGGCGAATATCATATGAGTAAAAAGCCCTTGTAGATTAGTTAGTAGTTAATCGTAATCAATCCTGAATCAGTACCCACCATAGCAAATAGAGCACATGCAGATTAGTTAGTAGTTAATCGTAATCTATCCTGAATCAGTACCCACCATAGCTAATAGAGCACATGCAAGTACGTTCTACCACAATTTTGTCTGGCGGCATGTCAGTAAGCAAAGAATGTGTGGTTAATGAAACGTATGAAGGTGAACTTTGCAAAAGGCACCGGAAGGAGGTGTGAACGTGCCTCACTTGCCGGTGCCTCCTGCAGCATGAGGACGGTGCCTCCCCTCAGGCGAAGCCATCTGGGACACGACAGCGTGTCTATGCTTTCAAACAGCGCGGGGCTGAGTGGGTGGAGAACACTGTTGTAGTCTCACCAACGTTCCACGGTTTAGTGATCTTGTGAGTTCAGTATTTCCGCACATAAAATCAGTCCCGATTTTAAAAGAAACGAACATATTAGTAAAATAACTGCAGTTCTCAGTGGTTGTGTCAGATGTTGGAAACATGCCTCGGAATGATGGCAGAGAAAAAGGCGGTATCCAACGATGAATTCAACGTCGTATGCTTTGTACTTGCAGTGAATGCACCGGTAAATAAAGTGTTCAAGTTTTCCCTGTTGGTCATGTTTAGCTGTCGTGTTCAGAAGCCAAGTTTGGATATAACTGTATGATCCACTGGGCCAAGTTGTTATCAGACAATACTATCATAAGGTGGATAACCCCAGTAGGTGTGTGTGTGGTGTGTGCGTGTGTGTATGTGTGCGTGCGTGCGTGCGTGCGTGCGCGCGTGTGCGTGTGCGTGCGTGCGTGCGTGCGTGCGTGCGTGCGTGCGCGTGCGTGCGTGCGTGCGTGCGTGCGTGCGTGCGTGCGCGTGCGCGTGCGTGCGTGCGTGCGTGCGTGTGTGTGTGTGTGTGTGTTAGGATAGAGTTACTAGGGTGAGAGAGGGTGATAAAGGGGGGGACACGACCTAACACCATACGTATACTAAAAAAAAAAAAAACTATAGTAAGATGGACAGCGAAAACGGCCATTTTTCAGTTCAGGTGCTAGCCAGATTCGATATTGTTACTGTCCACCTTGTGCCCGGCCCCTGATCCCATCTACTGTGTACTTGAGTTGCTGATGCTGATCCTCACCCATCATCGCCGGTGCTCCTAGCACCTCCAACTCGCAGATGTTGAGCGGTTCTGTGGCTGAGTTCTGCACCAAAGTGACGTAGCGCCCCACAACTGGCTGAGAGCAATTGAGGGTGACTGTGGCGCCTTGGGGAACCGGTTCTGTACGATGCACGCACACAAGACTGGAATCCTGGCGGCTGCTGGTAGGACTGAGTATGTCACGGTCAACGATGATGTCGATGTTGGCTAAACGTTCACCTGTAAACGAGATAACATTGTTGATGCGAGTCCAGCAAGTCACTGTCTTTGGGTTCAGGAAGGGTCATGGCCACTCCCTCTGAACTCAACCAAGATCTCTTTGTACGAATTCACGTGTGGTTCTAACCCACGAACCTCCATCCACATGGGCAGTCCTGTGCCACCTTCAGTTCCCCAAGTCCTGTCATCAGGGTGTTTGCTGTCAAAGCACAGCAGAATGCAGTTCCGCATTCCACATCATTGAATAGCACTACAAGTGCGCGCGCACGCGAGCACACACACACACACACACACACACACACACACACACACACACACACACACACACACTTACCCACTTATCCACACACACACACACACACACACACACACACACACACACACACACACACACACTTTAAAATTCGTTCATCTTTTACCCCTAATCGAGGCATAGAAGATACAATGCCTGCAGCATGTTTTCAACAAGATAAACAACAAAACTAAGCACACACACCACACACACACACACACACACACACCACACACACACACACACACACACACACACGCACGCACGTGCGCGTCTGTTCGCTCGCTTCTGGGTACCGAGCTAATGATTTATAACTTAACAACACACGTATCTTAGTATTGATCTACTGATTTTGTTTAAGTCTACATAAAAAAAAAAAAAAAAACAAAAAACAACAACAAAAAATCGGTCCCAAACGTTTTTTCTTTTTATACCGATTATCTGTTCCATGATCGAACGTGATATCACAGTCAGCATTGCAAAATGCAATGTATTCACGATTCAAAAGAAGTCTGCTTGCTGTCTTGTCTGGAATGTGATCTTCCCAAACTGTAAACACAGTCGCTATAGATTCACCTGTTGCTGTCTAATCTTTCGGTCTGCATTGATAACTTTACGTGTACATTTCACCGGCTTTGGGATTATTGATACGTCTATAACCATCGGTCTGATATTCTTTCTAGAGTAACGTCAGAATAAGTTGTTTTTTTTTTTTTCTTGTCGCATGCACTGCTCAGTCCAGTCATGAAATTCTGGCCTGTCTCTATTCGGACGAGAAACATTAATCATCAAGTAACTGGCAACCCTGGAATGTATAGACACTCCCGACCTTACCCCCCTTCCCCCTCCATTTCACCTTGAAAACTCTGGATAACTCCACCTTGAAGGAAAGCTGCTTTTTGTTAAATAGTAAGGCCAAATGATGTGAGATATGTGCCTCTTTGTCAGTATAGTGAACATTAAAGAACGATTTTCGTCCAATTGAGGTAACTCCGTTCTCTTTTTTGTTTTGTTTTTTTGTTTTTTTTTTTTTTTCTCTCAGGAAAGCAACACACGGTAGAAAGACGACTTATGTGAAAGAGAGCGAATGCCGAAAGTCGAAGCCACCAGAATTCCAAGTTTAGTGTGAACGCTCGTCAAAAATCAGATTCAAGACTATTAGGTGGGATGGGACAGCATGTTTCTGTTGCTATCATCATCTCGGTCCTTGCTGCTCGCTGCAGGAAGCATTATTCTTTTGACCAGAGCTCTTGGTATCAGCAATCCCCACTGGACACAACCCGGTCAGAGATTTTCTCTTCAGAATCCATGGCGTGCTGCCCTAATCCCTCCGAGCAGTGAGATCCAGTGTCAACCCTTGTATTAAAAAAACTACATCACTTGCAATCATGTTAAATCCCATCGCATTCTTTGCTGTGCCATTGTTCCTCCCCCTTCTCCCTCCCTTCCCCTCCCTCTCGACCCCCACCCCCCACCTCCCTCAAAAAGACATATGTACTATTTGTAATCATCATCCCTGAAGACAGAATGTCGCTACATTCATAATGCGATTAAAAACAATTACCTTAGCAAACTTCTTTGGTGAAGAGAAGGAAGAAGATGAAGGAGGATGAGGAGAACGATGAGGAGGAGCAGGAGGAAGAGGAGGAGGAGGAGGAGGAGAAGAAGAAGAAGAAGAAGAAGAAGAAGAAGAAGAAGAAGAAGAAGAAGAAGAAGAAGAAGAAGAAGAAGAAGAAGAAGAAGAAGAAGAAGAAGAACAACACAACACAACAACAACAACAACAACACAACAACGACACAATAGGAGAGAAGACAAGCACGAAGCTAAGAAGAAGAAGAAGAAGAAGATGAGGAAGAAGAAGAAGAAGAGATGATGATGATGATGATGATGATGATGATGATGATGATGATGATGATGATGTTGATGATGTTGAGAGAGAGAGAGAGAGAGAGAGAGAGAGAGAGAGAGAGAGAGAGAGAGAGAGAGAGATTATCTTGAAAATGGCCCAGCCGACGGCAAAGGGCCATGCCGGGGCTGTCACCCTGTTGATGTAAATTCTCAAAATAGATTTTGAAAAAAAACATACACGCACAACCCATTAAAACACATTCTATAAACACACCATTCTTCCCCAAAATCATAGAAGAAAAATATTAATCTAGTAAAGAAATTCAAAATTCACATCAGTTTGGGACATCTCTAAACAAAATGTCCATGAAGCCTGCTACACAGTAATTATGTCTGACATCATGTAAGTCCCCAACACTCTATGAACACGTGTTTTTATGATGAATGGCACGTCACATGGAATGCACTGTGAGGCTTCTTCCTTAGAAACAGTGGAATAGGTGTAAAGGAATTGGCACAGGACTGTTTCTTCTTTAAAGCCATGCGTGGAACATAGTAAAAATTCTTTTCAACGGATGTGGGAACTTGTTATCCATCTGTAAGTTCCATTCCTCTTACCAGAGGCCTGGACTTTCAGGTTTGGATCGGTGTAAGGGACAGAGAACCTGCTCAACTCCCTGTAGCACTCTTGACAAGGTGATCAACTACCTCATTGCCTTGAATGCCCACATGACCTGAATCCCAAGCCAAAACTATGTTGTATCCATCAGATTTCAGACACACGAGTATAGTTCGAACAATTTCAGCAGCTCAGGGTGCTTAGGGCTACAGCCAGCAATGGTTTTCAAAGCAGAGACAGAGTCCGTCTGAATGAGGAAATCATGTTTCGATTTAGGTACTATTTCAAGACTTGGGACCAAGGCTGTCAACTCAGCAGTGTATATGGAGTGTCGCCTGGAATGCCTTCAGACCATCTCTGAGATGGAGCGGTTGTGCAAAACACAACAGAGGTCACCCCTTCTTCAGATTTGGAGCCATCAGTAAATAGTCTTTTGAAAGATGGACGTTTCGAACAGAGTTCAGCAAAAAAATGAAGTATGCCAAATAGATGATGGTGTCTTTACAATACGAGACCACAATAAAGCAGATCTTCAGGGTGAGAAAAGTTTCTCATGGATCGCAAGCAAGCTTGGGGCGAATGTCTGAACTGTTCCAATAGCAAGAATACGAACTCCTAAGGGTGGAATTGAACTAGGGTGGTCTTCAAATTTCTTGAAGAACTTTGGGTCAACACACACACACACACACACACACACACACACACACACACACACAATGACTAGCACCAAGAACTGTGAGATTTGGTTCAGTTAATGCAATACCCAGTGAATCCCTACACATACACAACAGCGAGTTGGGTACGAGTGGATAATTCATGCTATCCAGTTCTAACTCCTGTTCCATTCCCTGGAAACTACCCATTGTACCTACATCCCAGGTCTTCCAACAATCCAGGACTGATGCTTCAAGTGCTTACTTCGAACCGTGGCCAACAAGGTGCCAACCGACTAATAGCTTGAAGCCTTCCCGAAGGTGTTCACCCCTCAGGCCAAGCAAATCTGAATGGTAATCATGACGCATTTCAGACCGACCGTCAATGAGCCGAGACGGTCACATGCTGTGATTGCCTTTCCTCAAGCGCACTTGACACCAGCAAATAGCCGTTGGTGGAGGCTAGATGCCGTCCTCGCCCACGGCTGGCCGTTTGGTATGTACTTGTTACTACCCTCCTGGACATGCGAATCACTTCCCAGTAACTCTCTCCCTCCTTCAGCATCCACCTCGAGGTAGCCCTACTGGTGATGCTGGAGTTTGCACAGCTGAAGGATCCAAGGAAC
Source organism: Conus betulinus (assembly GCA_016801955.1). NCBI lineage: Eukaryota > Metazoa > Mollusca > Gastropoda > Neogastropoda > Conidae > Conus > Conus betulinus. The sequence continues at coordinate 121,206 of JADBJO010006249.1, forward strand.
TAATCTCAACATTGGCAAAATTACCCTTACATTGCTTAAAGGACTGGAGAACATTCAGCTGACTTGTTACAGTCTGTGATAATGTTCAGCTGGTTTGCGTTCATTTGTAATGATGTTAACATTCAGAGATAGATCAAGGTGTGTTTTGGGCATTTGCACTTTGCTAGATGCAGTTAGAATACTGTTTTTTTTAACAGTTTATGAGAATGTCTGTAAGGCAGCACCTGGACTTCGGACAACTTCTCTTCGATAAACTATTTTTGAATACGTCCTACAAAGAGGTCCCAGGTAGCTTCTGGATAATTGAGTTGCTGCGATTAACTGCAGCTTTCTTTACTCTCATATTAAAAAAAAAATCTTCTTCCATAAAGATTGTCATGAGTGTGCTATTAACAGTCTAGGACCAGAGAGGGATCGCATACTGAAACATCTAGACACGAAAATGTACCTACTACCAGCCGCTGTGGCGAAGTGGTTAGCATCACGGACTTCCAGCTGGGAGGTCGTGGGTTTGAATCCCATCAGAGTCATGTGGGTTTTTCTGCCCCGACCAGCTCCTACCCAGAGTTGAGTTTGCTGCGGACTCAGTTGGGAAGACTGGGACCATACAGTCGAGTTTCATCCACTTAATGGATGCATTTCTGAGAGTGTTGCTCAAATTTCCTGGCCAACACTGCAGGTGCCTGTATCTCTTGGGCCTGGTTGATGCCGGGATATATTATGAAAGGAAGCGTAGAGTACAGCCCTGTCATGTAGTCTCAGACCAAAATGGAAATCCGTAGCATCATCTTAATCATCATTCTCATCGATCAGCATAAAAAAATGTCTCAAATTGTGTGGCCCTTCATGCCCTGCTCTCATGGTGACCTCAATTTCGATGTCCTCTCCATGTCTGTGGCCTTGGTTTGGTTCCGTTGGGGTCACCGGTATCGGCGAGTCCATGGGGCTGTCGTTTGAGGGACGTGGTGGCACCCTCTGGAGGGAGAGCTCACTCACACTGGCTCCGCGACTAAGCAATTATTGTCATCAGTAGGGGGCTTAGTAGGTGGCGTCCTGCATATGTTAGATCAGAACAGGCACCACTGAACACCACCGAAGTGGACTCGGCAGCAGTGCAGTGTCTCCCCCGGTGAGTTGCCTCTGGATGACTTGACATTGACTGCTCTCTGTGGATTGCCGTGCCGGGGCTGCGGTGGGGCCGACCGGGCTGTGGCTGTGGATGGGGTGTTGGAATGAGTGGCGTGGGTACACTGACTCTGAAGTGGCGCAGAGGTTGGGACAGCCAAAAAAAAAAGAAAGAAAATGTACAATTGAAGAATGGAGATATGTTGAAGATTGATCCTTTAGAAAACGGAAATCCTGCTCTGAAAAAGACATTTTCAAGAAGCAGACCTTTGGATGAAGAAATCACATTATCACAATGCCCATTAGAATTGCCCAACAGCAAGAAAAAGGTCATAGAAGTTCTTCATTCAGGCTAATTAGCTCTTGTTCACTAACAATTGCAGATGGAAATAAATATAAGAATAAACTGTTATCGTTTAATGCAAAGCAATTCTAGCAAGTAAAGCACGATGAGGAGCATTCAAATCAATAGAATTGACAAGAGATTTGTTACTGAGTAACCAAGCTCCTCTCATTATGCATTTCCAGAGGGTTGTGCTGGTATGGAAATATGTGAAAGCCAAAAAAGGTTAAAGATAGTTGACTGGGAGGGACTGAAATAGCTCAGTTGGTAGAGCGCCAGACTTGTGATCCTGGGGTTGTGGGGTCGAATTTCGGTACATGGGAATTTTCCCCTCGGAGTTAACATTGGTTCTGTCTCCATTCCCCATACAGTCCTTCGAATGAGACTACAAACTGAGGTTCCATGTGTGAACGCACGCACAACATCTTGCACACACGTAAAATCCCATCACCAACTTTAAGGCCTTGAAGAGAAGGCAAGTTTTGGCCGTTAGTATGGATGACATGTTACACATAGCATGCACCTTCAACAAAGATGGAGTATGGCTGCCTTATGGCGGGATAAAAAAAAAACGGTCATACACACAAAACTCTACTGCCTGTTTATACAGGCAGTGTCCATAGAAGTATTAGCCTGGGCCCTGATAATATCTGTGGAAAATTGTTGAAGGTGTGTGCTTCTCAGCTCTCCTATGTTTACAGTCGTTTGTTTACCTGGTCACTTAGAGAATGTATAATAATTCCTGTTTTTATGGAAAAATGCCACTGTATGTCCTGTTCCCAAAAAACGCAACCCAAGCTGTTTAAATGATTACCGACCAGTTTGCCCTCACATCTGTTGCAATGAAATGTCTTGAAAGAATTGTCCTCAGTTTGTTTTTAAAAGATACTACACAGTACCAAGACCCGTTTCAGTTCGCATACCAACAGAACAGATCAACAGATGATGCCACACTCACACTTCTCCATCATGCTTTTCACACCTCGAAAAACCTGCCTCCTTTGTACGCATTCTCTTTATTGATTTCTCATCAGCATTCAACACCATACAACCACATCTGATGGCAAAGAAACTCATTAACATAAATGTGGGTAACAAGCTCATTCTTTGGATAATTGATTTTCTTACACAGAGGACACAGTCTGTTCGATATCAAAGTGTTTTCGTCTTCCAGAGTCATTTCAACTGGCGCACCCCCAGGGTACTGTTTTTATCACCAGTGCTTTTTACTCTGTACACAAATGATTGTTCAGGAAGTGATTCAACTTTGTACATTAAATATTCAGATGACTCAGCACTTGTAGATCTTTCCAACTCTGATTCTGTTTACTTCAAGGAGGTTCAAAGATTTGTTGACTGGTGCGATCATAACTATCTTTGATCTGAATGTAACAAAAACGAAAGAAATGTTGATTGATTTTAGAAAGAAATCCAAAAGCTGTACCCACCACTTTTTATCAAAGGTGCTGAAGTAGAACGTGTTGAATCATACAAATATTTAGGAACTTTTATAGATAATAAGCTGAATTTTAAATCCCATGTTGAGTATGTCCACAAAAAATGTCAAACCAGATTATATTGTCTTCGCAAGCTGCGATCATTTCATGTGAATACTGACATTCTTCGGACATTTTTATTCATGCTTCTTGGAATCTGTTCTAACTTTCTCATTTATGTGTTGGTATGGTGGGTTGACTGTGAAGAGCAGAAATGTGCTTGAGAAAGTGGTGAACGTGGGAGGAAAAATCGTTGGTGAGAGACAAAAAAGTCTGAGTGAGCTATATAGGTGCCGTGTTAGTTGTAAAGCGAAGAAGATTACGTGTGACCAGACCCACGTCCTTGCAAATCAGTATGACCTTCTTCAGTCAGACGAAGATATCGATCGGTTAAATGCAGAAGTGTCAGATTTAAACAAAGTTTTATTCCCCTGTCCATTGATTTCTTGAACCGAGAATGTTTAATTGAAATCCAAATTCCTCTATATGAATGTATGTCATATGTGAGAAAATGGGTAATGTGGCTAAATTATTGTACAAGAGAGCTGCAGCTCCACGAAAATTTGAATTAAGACTTCGGATAGTTAATTGAAATAAGGCATTATCCATAGTGATGTGACAGTGGTAGACACTTCAGTTCATCTCCGCGTCCACATCTGAAACCTGCTGCACTAAAAATAAATGTGAAACAACTTCTCTTTCCTTTTCATAGAGTCTTCGGTCCCACCAGCCAACCACCCTACTGATTGAGACCCAGTGGGAGAGTTTGGAGACTTGAGGGCTACCTCCACCATCTTTAATTTTGGTTGAGTTTCGGATTTCAGATCAGAGGGTAGAAAGGGCAGGGAAGGTTCCCCGGAATGCCCAGCAACAGAGGGTTTTCTGACTGCTGGCCAATCAGGGAGAGCCACTGTCAAATCCTTCTTGATAGCGGCGAAGTATGACATATTGAAAACGTTCTGATTACCAAAAACCAGCTTCTTGATTTTTGAAATGATTTTTCTTGTTGTTTTTTTTTTTACTTTTTAATTGATTTTTCAAGCTGCCTAAGGAAGAGGAGTGGCTGCCACTGCAGCTGGCACAAAGGGCTGCTCTCCAGTAACGCTCTATGTGGATTGTTTTGCAGCAAAGACATTAATCTTTTCCTCCAAGCGCCTGTCTTGAATGTAGCAAAATGTCTGGCAGCAAAAGCACACCTCATTTGAGATGGGACATGGAGGTCTACTTTGAAACTGAAGTTTGTAAAACATCATTGAGGTCAGGGCACTTGATGGCTCCTCTAGATGGATTCAGCTACTTGTGTGGAGACACCGCTAAACCTCACCCCCACCCTCCCCAGTCAACCAACTTTGTAAACACTTCCGAGCTGTTTTGATTGGTGTTTTGACTGGCATTCGGTGAAAAAGCAGCCTTTGGATGGATTTTGGGTTGCCTGCAATGTCTTGAAGCCTTACTGGATCGGAAAAGGGACTAACGCAGAAATAGTTTTTTTTTTTTTTCAGTGCCTCCCTGCACTACTACGTCCTGCTGCTTCTGTGTCAGAGCCATTGTCAATAATGGAGTCCTGGAACGGGTTTTAGCCTGTATCTGTACCTCTCTGGTCTTCTGTCTTGTTTTTGCTTTTTTTTTTTTGGGGGGGGGTGGGGGGTATAGTGAAGAAGTCATCTTGTATTCGATTGAATGTCAATCTTCCATCCAGCATGGAGTACAGATAAGAGACCAGCGCCAAGAGAATGTCTTGACCCCTTCCAGGATTCGGGAGAAATCTATGACAGACAGAAACCAACAGATTCGATCTCCCCATGTTCATGACGAACTCCTCAGAACAGAGAGAGTGGGAGCACCACAGAGGTTACACCTTGGCCGACGAAGGAACTGCCTGGCTTGACCCAGCCCCACGCAGGGGTAGTGGACTGATACACATGGACCGGTATCTACCTCCTGTCTAGAAGAGGTCCGAGCCATCTGTTGAAAGCACCTGCCCTATCAATTCCCGGCCAGGACCTTATTCCCCTCCATCACAGGTGGCACCACACAGCAAACACAGCGTATCTTAAGTAGACCATAATTATGTAGAAAAGAATCCCCAAAGGAGATAGGAGAGATCTATTTAGAAAGGCGGAAAGTGAGAACAGGGATAAGGCGGGATACATTTTGTCAGGACCCTAACCCTTCCCCTGTCTGACATGAGAGACTGTACCAGGGGCATCAAATCCTATCACCTCCTGCTTAAGCCAGTCAGCAACTTGGCTATACAGGCCTAAAAGCGACATCCAGAACCAGCGTTCCATCCAGCAGAGCCTAAGAGATAACTGGACCACGCAGGTCCTGACCCTGGCAGGGTCGTAACCGCCGATAGGAAATGAATAAAGAAAGAGAGAAAGAAAAGAGAGAAAGAAAGAAAAAAAAGAAAGAAAGAAGAAAGAAAGAAAGAGAAGAAGAAGAAGAAGAAGAAGAAGAAGAAGAAGAAGAAGATGATGATGATGATGATGATGATGAGAAGAAAGAAGAAGAAGCAGAAGAAGAAAGAAAAGGAGAAGAGGAGGAGGAGGAGGAGGAGGAGAAGGATGGGGAGGGAAAAGGGGAGGAGGAGGAGAAGCAGAAGAAGAAAAGGAAGAAGCTGTAGAGAAAAGAACAAGAGCGAAGAAACAGTGCAAGAAGGAGGCAAGGAAGAATATGATGAAGATCATATACAGTTGACCAGTTTTTACCTCTCTAGAACTCTGGTGAAAGGTGAAAGGTCACACATTACGTTCTGCACTCACCACAGCAGTCTCCTCGGTTGGTGATGACCACACGGTGGATCTGGTACAGGCCTTCAAGATCCACCCGCCACCAGCGGTCTGGGTTTTGGTCCCCGTCAGCCGTGTGGATACACTCACCGATTTTGGTGTCGTTGTTACCGTCCACCACCTTCTGAGGGTCGTTGAAGAGGTGGAAAAAGGTACTCATTGTCGCTGGTTTGTTCAAGGCCACGTTTTTCAGTTGTACAGCTGGGAACAAAAAGTCATGACAAAAGCGAGCATGAAAAAAATGAAAACGTTTGATGAAAAACCTTTCATATAAAGTATATTGTAAAGCAAAACATCTACAGAGAATAGTACATTCAAAGGTCCATTCAACCCTTTGCTCTTAGGCGGCCGTTCAGTCGCACTCTTATTTATTTTATCCAGTAGGGCGTCGGCAGTATGAAGGCTAGAGTCAACGACGACGACGACGACGATGGCGCCGATGACAGCCGTGACGACGGTGACGATGCCGTGAAATTAGAGGTAATTCATGCCGCACACTACTTTGTAACACATCGCACACACTCAGGTGGACCGTTTCATTTTTTTTTTCTTCGTCTTCTCTTCCTTTTTTCCTACAAAGGTATCGCGCGCACTCAACGGCCAAGACCGAAGTGGCAGGGCGCCTTGCCTCACCGAGCAGTGGGCTGCTGTGGAATCCTCAGGGCGCAGGTGGACGCAGTGGGACAGCAATGGAGACGATGCCGTCGAAAAGGGGGGCAGGGAGAAGGCAGGTGTGCAAAGGCAAGGGAGGATCGTGAATAGGGGAACACGAGGGCAGGTAATTGGACGACCACCAAACGGGGTGAGGCAAGATGAGGCAGCATGAGGAAGGATGAGATAAGAAGAGGAAGCATATGCCCTTATGTCCACGAACCATTATGTCTACGCATTGTGTTTCTCCTGCCGATGTGTCCCCATGCCATTATATTTATGTACCATAGTGCCCATGTACTGTATGATATCCTCCAACAGGGCCAGAACTTGTTCTATCCCCACTGGGCAGGGTGACCAGATGGGATGATAGTGGGCCAGCACAGTGCCCAGTAGATTCTGATGATCCGGTGTGCATTAGGGCCACCAATGGTCTGTGGCGACCTACAGCAAATGCAAAGCTCATCAACACATCTAACTGGGCGTAGTGGTCCCAAACAGGCCATGGTGTGTTTGTATGTGACTTCATTTCACCACCATCAGATCGTCGTTACCTGGTACAGGGCCGCACCTCAAAACAGGCCGGATGGGGAAGGATGTGTAATGAGATCATAGGCCCATAAAGGGCTGGATCATTCTTCACTCTGAAGCCAAAGCGTCTTTAAAGAATTATGTAAGAAAATCCTTCTTTTAAAGAGTAATATAAGGAAAAAGGATCGATTCGACAAGCCCTTTTGGTTCTGTGAAGCGTGGTTAACATTGCAGGCTTGATTTTAGTCGAATACATATAACAACTACATCTCTCTCTCTCTCTCTCTCTCTCTCTCTCTCTCTCTCTCTCTCTCTCTCTCTCTCTCTCTCTCTCTCTCTCATGCACACATGCACTCACATATACAAATTGAAATCACATACGTAAACATTAACTCAAATTAACTCACGTGCACACACACACACACACACACACACACACACACACACACACACACACACAGATGCATGCATGAACATGTGCGTACAAATGTACATACATACAGTAAGGGCTGGCATGAATCGAGTTTACCACCCATGCTCCATTTGTGGTTCTCAAGCACACAATTGCACGTGCACACAATGGTACTTGGATATCACAGCACTTCCACACACACACACACACACACACACAGAGTAACGTTGGGCCTTACATAAATAATGCAGCCTTTGGGCTCATCTTTGATCCTAGGTAATAATGGGGGAAGGTCTATGTCAGTGAATTATTCACCATCAGACCCGCCGGCGTGTCAGTGTGGTTTAAATTATTCATAGAGTTTTATGTGCCGGTTCATGCAGTATATTGCAGAAAGGACCGGGTGGGAACAAAAAAAGAATTAGCTCTGTTCTAGCGGGTAATGGAAAGCAATGTTTCTTTGTTCAGATATCTGCATAAACAGGCACTGTTCACTGGTGACCGCATCAAAGCTTGCATCTCTTCTGGGTGCGTTTTGGAATAAAACTACAAGAGAGTTTTTGAAACAGAGTAAAACCCATGTACACGCACACGCGCACGCGCAACTCCCCCCCCCCCCCCCCCACACACACACACACACGTTGTCTCTCCTTCATTCACGCAAACAGACAAACAAGCAGACAGACAGAGAGACAGAATAAAAACACACACACACACACACACACACACACCACGTTCTCTTTTACACAGGCGCGCGCGCACGCGCGCGCGCGCACACACACACACACACACACACACACACACACATACACACGTGCACACACACGCACGCACGCACGCACGCACACACACACACACACACACACACACACACACAACTGTTACGCAGGGCGACGATTCTGTTCATTTAAACACAAAGAGCTATACCATGCTTCCATGAACATTGTATTTGCAGATGACAAAGAATTCTTGGCATCTAAAAGCTAGGCTACATACACTTCAAACACACTTCATGAGTAGTGCGATGGATCACAAGACAAAAAAAAGTATCTTGGGTCATTTTCCGAAAAACAAAAAGTAATTTTACAATCGCGCAAAAACATTTTACAAAGCAAGCAGACAAAGCACTGCACTCGCTAGGCGGTCACATAAAGGTTTACAGGTGAAACCAGGCGTAACGACTGGCCGCTATGACATGCAGATCACACCGATATCAACCTTAGGGGCTGACATATGGCTCCCATTTACAGCTGGTGACATCAACAGCTCACAGGTGTCCACCTTTTTCCAGCACAGCCTAGTGCAGGCATTCCCTCACGCAAATAAAAGATATTCTCTGAGAATCTTCTGGGCCTTCAGAAAAAGGCAAGGAATCTACCATTATTTGAGGAACTGGGGGGTTTTCCTTATCAGCCTACAAACAATATGCCAGACACAGTGCAGACAGTACGTCCTATCTTCTCTTAAACAAACACACGATGGCCCACTTAAAAACATAGAAATATCTGATGGTCTATGGCTATAGTTTATACCAAAAAAGTGTCCTGCTAAAACAAAACAAAACAGAACTCATACCTGGAACAATCAATCACCCCTCGGTGATGTGAAAACGAAAATATGCCACGAAAAAGCAGTTACAATCAACACTCAGAATTCTGGATACAGCAAACAACTGCAGGTGCAGACTACAATTTGACCAGAAAATCGCTAGACGGTGTGGACGAGAAACATGCAGTACTGTTACACACAGGTTCCAACATGGACCTGAATCCAGACCCTATAGACCAGGAACATACAGTACTATTGCACACAGGTTTCAACATGGACCTGAATCCAGCCGACGTGGGGTCAGGTTCATGACCTATGAATAGAATAAGGAAGGGACATGAACACAAAATGAGAAGACAAAAGATGCTGTGTGTTGCACAGGTCAAATGAAATTTACGGTCCTGACAAATGGTTCGGAACTGAAAGACTAAACTGAACAGATCCGGTGTTTCCCAGCTACACTTGATCCAAACTCACTGTAAACACTATCATGGTGAACTGCTCTGCGATGACCTTCTACACATCCATGTCGTACAATAGGTCTTTGGCATTATTTTGGCACTGCACATGGACCTACATATTGTAAGGTGGAGAGAGAGAGAGAGAGAGAGAGAGAGAGAGAGAGAGAGAGAGAGAGAATGAATGAATGAATAAATGAATAAATCAATGGTTTATCGAGAAGCTTAAAAAGCTTGTTCTGAAGAGAATAAGGGAGGGGGGGTGTTCGCAGTATAGCTGTCAAATAATGAATACAAAAACATACATGTGTGGAAAAACAACATCACAATGGGAAACCAAATCATGGAAGACATGTAACACCAACACGATTGTCAATACAACTGGAAACAAGGTCATCCTAAGTCATCACGATTTCGGTGTGTAACAGCTGTGCTGTCGCTGGAAGTCGCCTTAACGTGGTGCCTGTGAGAACAGAGAGAGAGTTGTCCATGTTCCTTTTTATCTCCTGTAGATATGTCAAAATGTCACTGATTGTCACACTGTGTGAGAAGGATCACTCTGTGGCTGCTTCAGCTGAGAAACTAGTTCGGGATCATCTCCCCATTCAGTATCACGATCGCTCCCATTTGCTTCAGCATCTTCAGTTTTGTGCTGCCTGGCAGTCTCGTTAGTAACAGGCATCGGCTCATGCTCACATACCACGTCACTGAATTCAACACAGTCTTGATCAACACAAGGCTTGACACAGTCTTGATCAACACAAGACTCGACACAGTCTTGATCAACACAAAGCCCACAGAGCAATACAGCAGACTGGCCCCAAGACTGGGCTCGGTGATAAAAGGGTGCGGTTGTCATACAGAAAAAAAAAATGTCACCAGTGGTCGTTTGGTTGTTGTTTGCTGTGTCAACATTAAAAAGTCTCGGTGGCGTCGGCAAAAAAAAAAATCCGACGGAGAAGATGAACGGCTGCTTACCTTTTTCTGCTGTCTTGCTCTGTGGGCCTCAGCTCTGTGTTTGTCCCTTATGTGTTGTGACAAATACTTCCCTCAATACACCGCACTGTGGCTGTCCGTTCGAGTAGCATGGGACTGATCGATAATAGTTAACTGGAGAATGACGACTGTTTGTTTACCACAGCCCTGAATTTTAAACGAAGACTGTCATCTCCTGTGGCGCACCATTGAGTGTGGCTTCCAAAGGACATCACAGACCTTCAACAGGCATGTTGAACGATTTACAGGTGATATTCGCAGAAATTCACTGGAGCAGCTTGAAACACGTCTTGCTGGGAGCCAGACAAGGGAAGCCACTCAGAGAGAGAGAGAGAGAGAGAGAGAGAGAGAGAGAGAGAGTCTTTACTATACAACGTAAAAAAGTACTGGGTTAGCCATTTTCCTTACCTCCCGATGCTACTCTACTGAACTAGCATTAAACGTTCAAGCATATTTGATGAACCATGGGTACATGTTTACACACAGACCTTAGTAAAACAAACAGCCATACAAACCAACAAGAACTGGCATAACACACAACACACACACACACACACACACACACACACACACACACACACATACTCATAATGGAAAGCATACATAGATGTAACACACGCCAAGAAGAGATGGACAAGATCAGGGTCCAAAAGAAAAACCTCAAGAAGCAAATGAAGACCGCACTGCCAGCTGAAAAACAAGGCTTGGAAAACTCTGGGAAGACCTGAAAGCAAAACACAACGCCCTCAGCAAAGCAGAATCTGTGAGGAAGAGGAAGAGCAAAAAGAAGAAGACACAAGAACGCTTCTTCAGAGACCCCTTCCAGTTTGCCAGAACTCTGAGCAGCCAAAATCTGGGACCCTAAGTGTGGGCAAAGGAGTTCTTGAGCAGCATCTGATGAAAACATACTCTGACTCACAGAGCAAAGCACCACTCAACATTCAAGGCCTGGTGTGCCCAACCATCTCTGAGGAACAGTTCAATGACAAGCCTCCAACGTTGGCGAAATCAAGAAGGTGGTCAACAAAGCCAGAGCCAAATCATCACCAAGGCCAAATGGAGTACCTTACCAGCTGTACAAGAAATGTCCCCAGGTGCTGGAGTGGCTCCACAGGCTGCTGCGATCAGCTTGGAGAAACCAGAAGATCAGCGGCCAGTGGATGACGGCAGATGGTGTGTACATCCTCAAAGAGCAAACTCAAGTGACATCAGCCAGTTCAGGTCAATATCACTACTGAACGTCGAAGGGAAAATCATCTTCTCTGTCATGGCAGCAAGGCTGACCATGTACCTCATGGAAAACAACTACAGAAAGGTGGCATCCCAGGCGTGGCTGGCTGTGTAGAACACGCCACAATGATCTGGGACGCAATCCAAAGAGCAAAAACAGAAAAGAGAGACCTGGACGTAGTGTGGCTTGATCTGGCAAACGCATATGGATCTGTACCCCATGAGATGATACAGTTGACTCTTAAGATGTACCATGTGCCAAAGAACACCACGACATGCTCAAGAAATACTTCAATGGCTTCTCAATGCGCTTCTCTACCAAGGAGCACACAACACACATTGGATCAACTTGGAAGTGGCATTGCAATGGGCTGTGCAATTTCCCCAATACTGTTCGTGTTGGCAGTGGAAGTCATCTTGAAAATAGCAACAAGAAACGCAAGACAAACAGACCTTGGCGATGGATGATACAAGATGCCCCCTCTCAAGGCCTTCATGGACGACACTACAGTGATTTCATCCAGAGAAGACGAGACACGTTATGTGCTGGAGAGGCTGGATGACATAGTTGCCTCATCCAGAATGAAGCTCAAGCCAAAGAAATCACGGAGTCTCTCACTGAGGAAAGGAAAAGTGGCCGAATCTGTGGTCTTCAGTGTTGCCAACCAGCCATTCCACAGTTACAGAAGAGCCAGTCAAGAGCCTTGGAAGATGGTATGATGATACACTGATAGACACACAAAGAGCAAAAGAAACCAAACAGATGTCGGAAGAAGGCTTGGAGACCATTGACCAGTGTGGGCTCCCTGGCAAATACAAGGTCTGGTGTCTGCAGTTCATGCTGATACCAAAGCTCCTATGGCCTCTGATGATATACGACATCTGCACCAGCATAGTGGAGGCAATGAATCCAAAATCAACACGTTCACAAGGAAATGGCTTGGTGTCCCACCCTGTCTGACTGACATAGCGCTGTACTGTCACCAAGCAAAGCTGAAACTACCACGGAAATCCATCCTGGAGGAATACAAAGCAGGGAAGATCAGACTTCAAAGCATGCTGGAGGACTCAGGAGACAAGGTGGTAGAAGCAATCAAGCCCCAGCTGAAGAAGGCAGAAAATGGAAAGTTCAAGAGGCGATGGATTCTGCAAAAGAAAGTCTCAAGATCAGAGAATAACAGGACACACACAGACCAACAGACAAGGACTGGGGGTGACCAAAACTGAATGGTGGTCAAAGCCAAAGGAAAAGCAAAAGAGACATGATGATTCAGGAGATGAAAAGAAGAAGACCAAAAAAGATTCCAAAAAGCAGTCCAGCAGAGCCAGCAAGTGGCAATGGACAACGTGGGAGACTGCACTCCAAAGAAGTCTCACCTGGAATGACATTTGGCACATGGCCCCTCTCAGATCAGCTTCATTCTCAGATCTGCATATGACCTTCTGCCCTCAAATGCAAACCTGGTGAAGTGGGGAAAAACAGACAATCCTTCATGCCCCCTCTGCCATGAAAAACAAACAGTGGAGCATGTCCTAAGCTCATGTAAAGTAGCCCTGGCTCAAGGAGGTACACATGGAGGCACAACCTAGTGCTCAAAGAGATTGTACAAGTAGTCTGGGCTAGTACCAACACCACAAAAGGGAAAATCAGGATCCCAAAAGCACCCACAACATTCTTTACGGCAGGAGGCAGCGAATCATGGCCAAGAACAACAGTGCCACTTGGAACATGCAGGCAGAGTCTGCTGGACGAGATAGATGACTGGGAGTGCACTGCAGACCTCCCAGAATGGAAGAGTCACCCAGAGATCATCAGCAAGAGTGGCATGAGACCAGACATAGTAGTCCACTCTCAGTCAGCCAAGCAGCTGATCATGATCGAGCTCACGGTGCCATATGAGAACAGAATGGAGGCAGCTCAAATCTACAAGACTGAAAAGTATGCTGATCTGGCAAACAGCCTGAGGAGAGAAGGCTATCAGGTCAAAGTCCTCACTGCAGAAATTGGAGCTAGGGGGTTTGTAGGAACGTCTGCATACAGCCTTATGAAACAGCTCTCAGTTGCAGGAAGGGAAAAAAAACCAGATCCCAGAAGCAATGGCAAAAGCAGCAGAGGTGTTCAAGCTGGATCTGGTCAAGGAGACACAAAAGTGAACTTCATAAAGCTTAACTTTCCTACAAATATCAGGTGTCCCAGTGGCTCAGCGGTTAGTGCACAAGTCATTAAGTGGAAAATGAACATGTCCAGAGGGGCACGGGTTCGAATCCCAGCCGTGGCTCGTCCCAAGATGGGGAAAAAAAGGGGCAGCAGAGGGACATCCGGAGTCATGAACCGGGTGTGGCCCAACCCCCCTAGAGTGTCAGGAGATAAGGGCCTAAACACTTGCTTGAAGGGGGTTTCTCTTCTGAGGACTCGCTGCTGCCACGCTATCCACGAGTTTCTTTCTACTATTGTGCACAGAAGAATTAAAAACAAAAACAGCATGCAAATAACACAGATCAGACGTGAATATATCAGATGCAAACGAATAAAATAGAGATAAAAATAGAATTTAAAAAATGTAATCTATATCTCTCTCTCTGTCTCTCATATCTTTATAATGTATCAGTCCAAATATTGGCGCCATAGCGTACTCGATCAGAACACAATACGTTTTCCATTGTGTTTTAAGATCGGTTTTGAGTGTATCCATAATGTAGATAAATGTGCTTATGTGCGACTGTACTGCTATGAGTTCATCTGAATGAAAATCATCCTAGAAAGAGGTCATAGTTTATGTTTTCTTAAAGAACAAACACGTCGAAAAACAACCCCAAACCAGAAAGAAAAAGATTATCTAAAAACACTATCTCCATGTTTACTGGAATTAAACCATGTGGTTGAATCTTAAGTTATTGCATTTCTTTCACACTGTCACACACACCCATGTTTGTGCGCATACACACTTGCACTCACAAACACAGTATGTTTACTTCGTACGCAACGCACAATCACTCCATTCACCCAAAGGAGCACTATCACCACAGAATTAAGTTTTCTGTAAAACGCTCCCTTTATTCAATAATAAAGAAAAGGGTCTTAATTCTTCTTTTCACTTCAGTACGTTTTTTCCAACATTATTTCTTTTCTTCACAAGATATTTCCCCTCATATAAACAACAATACAATATTCAAAGTTTTATCAAGAATCAAACACACTCACACACATGTTACACTATCAGTTCGTTTTATTAAATAGTTGCAATAAAGTTAAGTCATCTTCTTGTCGATCGGAGCTTTTGTGCACTGGGCTGTGCCACCTCTGGACCCTCCTCACTAGACTGATACACCACTAGTCGGGAACACCACTGGACGCTGAGGGATTCTGTAACGAAACCCTAGGTCCAGGGTTAACCTCTAAAATGAATTTTATTTATTTTTTCTCTTTCTCTCTTTTATTATTCATAGCTCCTTTTTAACTCCTTTCACATTCACTCCAAAATCAAAATAGAATACTCGCATGAGTCTTGTTCCGCAAACCTATTCCCACCTACAGTTGGGGTACAGAAAGAAATCTTTATACAACAATATTTTATTTATTTAATTTTCAATTCTTCTTTTCTTTTCGCTTTCAACGTTCATCTTTCTCTTTTTCCCAAATAGTGCAATATCCTCAAATCTTTATAATCATCAACCTTCTGTTATCATTACAATTTCACCTTTAATGTAATTGCTTTAACCAGTTTACAACCCCAACTGGTACTCACCTTCTAGGAATAAGCAACAAGCCTACCCTAGTAGACTTCCCAGTCTACATCTACACCACGCCAGGCATCTTACATCCACCAAGGGTTAAGCACACCCAAACCAGGGTTGCATCGGACAAACCAGTCCAACCATGTAGCACACACCCACCCAGGGTTGCATAGGACAATCCTAGTCCTGACTATATTAAAACCCAGGAGGGTTACAATTGGACATCCTCCTATGTCCGTGTCCAGAGCTCCTCTGAAGTAACAGTAATCTTCCACCCTTCCTCACATTGGGTGAACACACTTCACAATCCACTCAGCGTCCCACTCTTCCAAATCACTGGTGGCTGCACTCCATGAATACAAAAAAAGCATCAAAACCGTAGGTTCCATTCCACAATCGCAAAAATTACAAAATCTCTTAACACTCTTTTCTTTGACATGAAACTTTTCCATTCACATAATACTTTTCTCATTCACATGACACACACCCGTTTTCTATTTCAAGAGACTTTGCTGCAAGCGACCATTATCATTGCTCATCTTGTCAGGAGTGTGTTCGGTACCATCATCAGCAAACAATTATATTGTAAATTACTATTTGAAATGTGCATCGGGAGATAATTAGTAAATAGAGACAAAGAGGGCCGGGAAGGGGAGGGGGCTGAAATAAAATCTTCTGGTACTCCTTTCTTGACTTCTTTTTTTTGTTGGCAGGATAGGATCCATCAGTAAGACTCATTGTCATTTGTCTTTCAGGTAAAACTAAAAGAAAACTGGTGTTTGTTGACTTTTTTGGTTTTCGCATAAAACATTCCTAATAAAAATGTCACGGTTAACCATATCAAACATGTTTTAAGGTCAAGGAATATTACACTGGTCAATGGAAATTTGGTCACAGCAGACAGCCATACGTCCACAAAAATGTTAAAGCTGTACGACAGGATTAACCGGGTGGAAAATCGGACTGCAAAAGGTGGCTGAGATTACGTTTTCTTTTTTTTTTTTAATCCTTTCTTCCAAAAGTAAGCTAAGAACTTTGTGTTTGCGCATTTTTTGATGGGTTTTGATAACATTGATAGAACCTATGATGTTTTTAATCTCTATGTTTTTGTTTGTTCGTTCGCTTGTTGGTTTGTTTGCTTTTTTTTTTAAAGATACATATACTATATCTGTTTTCTTTAACGCCATTGTAAAGGCATGTTTTTGTATGCAAATTCGTATACAGAAGTTAGGCTCTCTGCAATACAGTGAAGACGTAGTTTCAATCTACTCGAATTGATTTCGTCTGGTTCTGCTTTTCTTATTCAGATAAATAGTTTTCCTGTTTCATTTACACATAGGGTGGAAGCCCCCCCCCCCCCCCCCCATCCCACCCCTCCTTCAGTACCCCCCGTACCGAATGCCTGGACTCCATTTGCCTTCTGTATACAATATGGTCGAAGCATCTCTGAACACTGTGTTCCATCATGCTTGCCATGAGAAAGGACCGCATTGCCTACAGTGAAAGTTTGCGAGTGAGGTTACAGTAGGAGCCTTTAGTTTCCCAGTATAGAGGGCACACCATCTGGTATGATTACCTATATTTAGTTTTTATATATATATATATATATATAATGGCATATATATATAATATGCTGAACAGTTGAGTAGTGAGGGAAAAACAAGTCCAGGCTAACAATTCTTCTGTCATTCGACTAATGACTTGGAACAATTTCAAATGAAAGTAATCTTAAATGTTAGCCAACAGCCCACAGCACACAACACACACACACACACACACACACACACACACACACACACACACACACACACAAAAGGCGTTGAATGAAAACGAGGCTGTCAGAAGGGAGATAATATGAGAGTCAAGGTAGTAATGATGATAATCATATTACTGATAGGAATACTAATAATGGTAATGATGATGATCAAAAAATATTGAAACACATAAACAGACAGAGCTACTACCACTTTAGGTGATAATATGACAATAGCAGTTGTAGTATGGGAGAAAGGACAGAGGGTTAAAGGACTCCTAAACAGTATGGTTGCCGTGGCAACAGTCTTAGTGTCGATGGCGATGGTGATGTTAATGGTAGCGATGGTAATATCCATACTTACAATCGTATTAATGATGATAATGCTAACAACTATAGTGAAGGTAATGGTAACAATGGCACTGATAATAAAAGCATGATACAGAAATATATTTTCAAAAATGAAAAAGAAATTAAAAATTAACAAATGATTATGATGATAGAATAAAAAATAATAATATTGATACTATAATGATAATAATGGTACTATGGGGACAAAACAAACACACAAAAAAACCAAGGGGAGGGGGGGGGGGGGGAGGACAGGAAGAACAAAGAGGAGA